>JAJHSJ010001413.1:0-53068 GCA_021015155.1 Magnolia officinalis
ACAGCTTAACTTTACGAAAATTAGTAGTTGTTTTGAGTTAGTTAGGACTACTACCATGTATTGAAGATAGTTAAAACTCTTGCTTGATTTGTCTGCTTTTTTACTTTATGTTTAGAGTATCTAGTAATACATATAAATCCATATTGTAAGATATAACTGGTCATACTAATGGCATTTTGAATTCAATATGAATGTATGGATCGTTTTGGAATTTTCTTGTCGTCTTGTGAATACTTGTATGAATAATTGTCTTACTGCGTCCATCTTAGCGTTATTAGCACTCTAAACCACCAGAATACCTTAAAACTTTCGATTCTTCCTTCCCTGTTAAAATTTATGAAACCAAAGCGTGATTTGCCCATAACTCACTAACTATAGGATCAAAATGGTATTGTCGAGAGGAACCTTAAGTTCCTAAAACCTTTTTGGGACAGTCGTTTGATCATAGGCATCGTGGAGACTCACCACCCACTAAAATATTATAAACGAGAAACTTGGACTTTTAAATAAATTTGATATCTCTAAATGTTAAGAATATTTGGACTACGGAATTACGGAACCATACATTGCGAAGTATTCGCGGCCTAACCCAATTCTCAATCCTGGGCGACTACCAATGGACTCACTGCTTTGACCGAGAAGAAGACCAGGATCTACCAGGACTCTGGTCAAACAGAGGATCAACGTATGGGATCAAAGTCTACCACAACTGTCTTTCCGTATTAGCCCAATCATAAAAGAGTAAAATATATCACCATTAGGTAAACTTTACCAACAATCACTTAGTACGATAATAATGATTTGACATTTGTTTTCAAAACCTCAAATGTGAAAACTTTTAAGGGGGGTAGAATATAATAAGGAAGACTAGTACAATCAGTAGGCAACCCTACCACCACGCATATAACCCTCAAATCAATAAACTTAGGCAAACGAATGATAATATCTTTATTTACCCTAGGCAATTTTGGGACGAAATTGTTTGTAAGGGGGGTAGATTGTAACATCCCGGATTTTCATTGTTTTGGATTTCCAAAAATCCTTGAAATTTATTTATTTTTTATTAACTTATATTATTACTTACTGACCATTAGCACTCAAAGTTAGCTTATACACGAGTGGTCCTGTCTGCTCATGATAAGACCGAGTGCGGGCCGCCAAGTCAGATGACCTGTTTACACTTAACAACAGTCCGTGTGGGCCACCCAGCGACCGAGGGAGTTAGAAAATCTAAAAATTTAGGAAATCATAGATCTCACTAGGCTTGTGGTCCATAGCGGGCTACGACCCAATGGACACCCAGAACTGGAATCTGGCATTTGCCAAATGCACCCCACCAATGCCAGAATTGGAATCTGGCACTTGCAAATAAACCGAGATACCAGGCTTTCCAGCGTCGGATTCTTTCAAATTTACGAAGAGGTCTAATGTATTTTACTACGCCCGTTCACAAAATCTGGGTCTCGATCGTGGCACGGTGACCGTTGATCGTAAATCGGACCTGTGCGACCAAACCCCATATTTGATCGTCCTCCAATTTTGCATGACCCTTCATCGGGCCATGGGTCACCTATCCTGTAAGTTTCATGGCCAAAGGGCCACCAAAGCCACCCCAATCACCGAAATGGGTTCCTCAGGGTCATTAAAAGATCAGAACCGTATGCTCAAACCCCATACTCGATCATCCGTTTGTTCCCAAACTTTGCATGACCTCTCATCAGGCCATAAGGCACATACACACCAAGTTTGGTGGCCAGAGGGGTGTTAGGGCCGCCCCAACACCAATAGGGAGTCCTAGTGGTCTATTTTAGAAAATTATGGAAGTTTTGGGCCATTTGCACCAAATCTGACATTATAAAAGGGGTTTCTTTTGGGCACCCCTCTCCCTATACGAATTTGCCCTAGGGAAGGAAAGAGAGAAGAGAGAAAATGGAGAAAGAAGAAGGAAGAAGAGAGGAAGGGAGAGTGAAGGAGAGTGAAGGTGGGCCATAAATCAAAGTAGGGCCTAAGGGAGTCCCGTCTTGCAAAACCCTACCTCTCCCTCAAGGAAATCCATCATCCACAACCGGGAGAACCCCTCTCCACCGATTTGATAGGTAAATCTCTCATCTTCTTGGAAACCCCTCATGTTGAGGGAGGATTTGCATGAGATTCTAACATGCAATGCTTTGCTTTAGGGATTCCGGCTAATCGACTCTAAGTTCGGCATTTCTAGGTCATTTCCAAGATCTCAACGAACCATAGGTGCGGACTATTGCTCTTAGGTGGCTTAACACCAAATTTAGTATGTGTTAATGATTTTGGTTGCTTGAATGCTATGTTTGGAGGATCTAGAGAAGCCCTAGGACTTGTATGTTTGTTAGAATTGTATCTTTGGCTCCCATATGATGTTGTTCTTGCCTCTCACATGATTGTGTGTATGGACGATTATATGCTCATGCCTTGTTTGATTTTCTCATATGATGTGCCCTATAACATGTATGATTCCTTGATTTTTGTGTATTTTGGTTATAAGGGAGGTAGAAAGTACTTAACTTCCTCACCAACCCACACCACACACACACAAACACACCTTGTTCATGATATTATTAGCTTTACATGTTAGTAGAAGTTTAAAATATTATGTTGAGAAGCATGAGAACATGATGTTGTTTATGTTAGATGATGCATTGATAGTTGGCATGTTATGGATCCCCTTCACCCTCTTGGGTTGGTCAGGAACATGATGAGAGACGGTAGTCCCATCGGTAGGACTACACTAGGGCTAGATCAGTGCATTTGGGCGGGCATGTTCGGGTGGCTGTAGTTTGACTACATGGGTCCCTTGTGTCCGAGGTCACTCGTCTCATGCTCGCCTGACTCGTGCGGTCTAGCCTACTGTCTGACCAACCTTGTTGTTAACCATGTTTGCTCACCTATGTATGGAACCTGGAACACCTTACAACCATTGTAGCCCATTGATAACTAGATTGTAACTGGTCCACAATCTCGTGAGCCGGGCATGGTGGAATGGGACACTTTGTCCTAGCCGTCGGCACTACGCTGGGATACCGCGCCTCCCTGTAGTGACCGCTAGCGATCCCTTTCTCTCGGCACTCCTCATGTGCTTGAAGTCGGGGATGAGGAACCCGACGGGATCACGGACCGCGGGGTCTCAGCGTCACGCGTTGATGGGGCCTTGACCTCTCAACCAGTTTAGGGCATTGATAAGTGGAGTGTATCAGATTCCCCAATCTACGGGATGATTTACTTAACTAATAACTCAGCTAACACGATCGCATTGCATCGCATTAGTTAGGGTGGTGACTCGGAAGTCGAGGTCGCTCTGAGGGAGTGTGGTCATATGCGATCGTTAGATGGAGTCGCTCGAGGGAGCGCTGTGGCGAGAGCATGCATCATATCATCCCACATGCATGCTCATTTAATAAGAGTTGTTAGGTGTTGATGATTGC
The DNA here is from genome assembly GCA_021015155.1 of Magnolia officinalis. NCBI lineage: Eukaryota > Viridiplantae > Streptophyta > Magnoliopsida > Magnoliales > Magnoliaceae > Magnolia > Magnolia officinalis. The sequence continues at coordinate 3,453 of JAJHSJ010001413.1, forward strand.
CTGTTTTTCATTAAATTCATATTACAATTGATGCCTATTATAACTTAAGACTAATAGTACACACTGAGTTGATCACTCACTCCCACTCTGGGACGGTGTTTTAAAACACCAATCAGACCTGTTCGTAGATGCAGGTGACCCAGGGTTTGAGGAACCTGGAGAGGCGAGTTTCGAGGAGGAGGTCAAGCTGTCCTACTTCCAGTTGATGGACGGTTTTCCGCCACTTGAGAGGCGGGATTGGATCGCTGAGCAGTGGGCTCGGCTCTATTTTTGGGACTCATTATTCTTTTGAGATTTTGTGGGGTGACGCCATGTGCGACCCTTTTATTCTTTTGGACATGTATATATGTATATCTTGATCTCTTTCATTTCAGTAGACATGTTTGGTTGTGCTTCATGTTCCAGGAATTTTCAGGCTGCGCATTGACTGGTTGATCACATATTAATGAAAACCGGTCATAAGTGACCCCGGGAACTTGGGAGTTGAGTGTATACATGACCCCCCGAATTCTAGGGCGTTACAATCGGTTTCATGATTTAGGAATTGGTGCCCTAATTTTGTTGATGTCTCTTTCAGATTCGTATGAGTATCTGTTGGATACTCTGTGTCATGGTAGAGATACCTTGGACTACCGTTATCTCATCCATTTAGCCGAAGTAGTTAAGAATGAATAACGGTGGTGAAGGTACTTCCACGGGTGCATTGGTTGTTAAGGGAAGATCGTTTGAGGGAGAGAATGGGAAGCCGTGATTGATGTCTAAATCGAAGGACAAAGAGAAGTTGAAGTGTTGGAATTATGGCGGGATAGGACACGAAGATATACACTCCCACAAATCCCAAGATATCCGGAAGGAGGAGAAATCAAATGTTTGCCAAGGAGACCAATTTAGAGGAATCCAGCGAAGGCATGAGTGGTTATGATATATTGTCTGTGTCCAAGGTCAAACACACTTGTATAACGAGTAGATTTTGGATACGGGGGCATCGTACCACATGTACCCTCATCGGACGTTGTTTACCATGTACAACAATTATGATGGTGGCTTAGTCTTATAGGCAATGATCATTGCCTGTTAAGATATAAGAATTGGTTCGATTCACATCAAAATGTATAATGGGGTGGAGCATACTCTGACTGATGTGATGTATGTTCCGAATTTAAATAAGAATCTGATATCTCTGAGAGCTCTTGAGGCACTTGGATGAAATTCATCGCCTACGAAGGTGTACTAAAACTTTTAAAAGAGGCACTCGTACTGTTATGAAGGCACAAATGAGTAGAAACCTTTACAGATTGATTGGGAGCACTATATTGGGTGGAGCTGCAATGTCTATATGGGAATCTATGTCAACACGTAGGTGGCATGCACGCCTAGGCCACACGAGTGAGTGTAGTATGAAAGTACTTCTTGATCATTTTTTGATTCCTAACTTTAAAATTTTTTTATTTAGATATGTGAATAATGTATATTCGGAAAACAATTAAGTTGAGTTTTAAAATTGGAAAACATGTTAGTAAATGATAGCTGATTATATGTATTCGGATGTGTGGGGGCCATTGCCCATTGTTTTTTGAAGAAGAGTCATCGTTCTTTGTTACATTCATTAACAGCTTATCTTTAGAAATGTTTGGGTTTCTTTCATGAAGTATAAATCTAATATTTTCACCACTTCTAAAGCATGGAAGGTAATAGTGAAAAATAGAAGAGCGAAAGTTAAAAATTCTAAGGACAGATAACAACGGAGAATTTATTTTAAAGAATTTAATCAGTATTGTAAAGACGAGAGATCATGAGGCATAACATAGTGGCAGAATGGTGTGGTTGAATGCATGAATCAGACTCTTTAAAAAGATCTTGAAATATGTTGAGTAATGTTGGGTTGGGCAATGAGCTATGGGTTGAGGCCATTAAGGAGTTATGGGTTGAGCCCGTTAATATAGCTTGCGATTTAGTGAATCGATGTTCATTTACATTGATTGATTATAATTTCCAGAGTAAATATGGAGTGGTTTATGAGTTGACTGCTCGGGGCTGCACATATTTGGTTATGAGGCTTACTATATGTACATCAATTGAGAGAGATAAGTTTAGACAAAAAGTGAAAAAATGTACTTTGTTGCTATCATGATGGTGTGAAAGGATACAGAATATATGACCGTGTTTCACGTAAGATCGTATTTAGTTGGGACGTCAAAGTCAATGAGGGTTTCTTGTTCGCAAGGATAAGTACAAAAAAAAGAAAAATTGATTGTTGATATTGAAATAAATAAAGTTGAAACACTTAAAAAGTTAAGCTGTAAACAGAAGTACAAGAGGGGGTGCCACCACCTGTCAAGAGAAATCCACCAAGAAATCACAGAGTACCGTTGAGATACAAGGATTACTCAAATATTGTGTTTGCCCTCATTACGGATTATGGAGATTCATCTACATTCCAGAAAATATTAAAAGATAATGCTGAGAAATAGATGACGGTGATGCATAATGAGATAGATTTCTATACAAGAACGAAAAGTGGGAATAGGTGGAGCTACCCACTGGTTGAAAATCGATCAGGTGCAAGTGGATTTTCATATGAAACTAGATTGGTAAAAGGCAAGATTGGTAGCCAAGAGCTATGCCTTGAAAGAAGGTGTTAACTTCAGTGAGATATTGTGCCTTTGGTCAAGCAAGTATCTATTAGATTCGTATTGATGTTGGTTGTCTAATACAACCTAGAATTAGAATAGTTGATCTGTAAACTATTTTCCTACAGGGAGAACTAGAAGAGCAAGATCTACATGAAGCAACCTGAAGGGTTTAAGGTTGAGAAAACAGAGAATAAAATTTGCATGTTAACGAGGTTGTTGTATTACCTGAAACATCGCCTAGGTAGTAATATAAAAAGTTTGATTCTTTCATATTGGGCCAGTGATTTATCAAAAGTGAGATTGTTGTTGTGTCTATTTGGATTACTGAGTGATGAAGAATTTTATTATGTTGGTATTGTATGTTGATGATATACTTATCGCCAGTTATAACATGTCGAAAATTAAACATATTGAAAGCTTATTTATCCAGTATATTCGAGATGAAAGATCTAGGAGCTACAAAATGATTCTCAGTATCGACTTATACAGAGACAAGGAGAAGGATCTGGCTATGTTTTCATAAGAATAGTATCTTGAGAAGGTCTTGGTCAAGTTTACTTGAAGATGATAAATTGGTTAGCACACCCCACCTTCTTACTTCGATTTTTTCGAAACAATGTGTATGTTCCAAAAATGTGTGTCTCATGTAACCTACTCGAGTACAGTTAACAATCTTATGTACACCATGGTCCTAATTAGACCAGATATATACATGTCAAACCCCGGCAAGCAACATTGAGAAGTAGTGGAATAGTTATTTCATTACATACGAAGTACAATGGATTATGTCTTGACAATAATAATAAAAAAATATATATGAGGAGCGACTTGTAGGCCATGTGGATGTGGATTATGCTAGTAATATGGACAACATAAGGTTGACTTCCTGTTACTCGTTTGTGTTAGCGGGTGGAGTGATCAATTAGATGTTGAAGCTTCAATCTATGATTGCTCTTTCCACAATCGAAGCAGAATATATAGTAGTACTTGAAGGATTCAAGGAAACTATTTGGTTGAAAGGAATGATGACTGAGTGAAGCCTTCAGCAGAAAGTTGTGCCTGTGAATTGTGACAACAAAAGTGGATCAATTTGGATAGGAACTTGGTGTACCATTCTTGAACTAAACACATTGATGTCCGTCATCATTTTATTTGACAGATGCTAAAGGAAGACGATGCTACTCTTGAGAAGATTCACACAAGTAAGAATTCGACAAACATACTTACGAAGGTGGTTCTTACAGACAATTTCAAGTTTTGATTGACTTCTCCAAGCTTGGCAAAGAAGAAATGAAGACAAAGTATGCATGAGAAGCGACAATGATGGTGTTATTATGAAAGAGAGTGGAAATGGTGACAACAAATTGGAATAGTGAAGCTGGAGGATTAAAGACAGTGTGGAGATTGCTGATAGAGTGTCTTTAATCTGGTGTAGTGTTGTTCAGTAGACCGATGAATTCTTGGGTCGACTGAAGCAAGGTGTGATGTTCCTAGTCGACCGATATCTGTTTCGGTTCACTGAGAGACTCTGTTGATATCTTGGTCGACCAAAGGTGCAATTGAGTGAATGCGTAAGTACAATTTTTAAAAATTTTTAATTCATAGAAAAGTATATAAATAGGTTTCTAATTACGCAATTAGGGTAAAACACAATAAACTTGGAATGTTTTTTTGTGAAGAAGTTAGGGTTTCTCATCGTACATAGTTCAATCTTTTGTAACTTTCTAATTATCGTGGATTGTTCGTCGCTTGGTGCCATAGTTTTTTTTTTTTTTTTTGCAAGGGTTTCGCATGTAAAATTCGTGTTTTACATAGTTGCTGGAAAACAAACGACGGTATATTTCTTTCCCCCCCCCCCCCCCAAAAAAAAAAATAATAAAAATAAAATAAAATAAAATAAATAAATATGGACTATTAAAGTCTTGTCCCATCGATCTAGATGGGTAATAATCTTGGACCACAATATTTTCTACTAAAAAGTTATTGGCCAACGAAATATACCGTCATTAACCTTGTACAATGATATAGACTAGGGGTGTACACGAACCGAGCTCGCTTGGTTAGCTCGCTCGACCCGACTCGAAAAAGCTCGATTTGACTCGGTTAGAAGCTGAGTTCGAGCCGAGTCAAGCTAATTTTTTGAGCTCAAAAATGAGTTTAAGCAGAGTTTGAGCAGGCCCCAGCTCGACTCGACTCGACTCGGATTGAATCCAGCTCGAATCGAACCAGTTTGGTGACTCCGTTACTTTTCCATTGATGTTGTTCACCAAGTGTTTGATAAAATTACTCAACGAAGTGTGGCTGGTGGCAAGGAAGGTATGTACATGAAACAAATACCCTTTTTTTTTTTAGTTTTCTTGGTTTTTATGTTGCTCGGAAGGTGTTTGATAAAATACCTGTAAAACCATTGCTTCTTTTCACATTACAACAAAGGATTTTGAAGGTGTAGTCTAGGTGTTTTGGGAAATGCCTCAATGGCGAACTCGGCTCGATCTTGGCTTGAACTTGGCTCGAGCTGGCACGACCTGCTACCGAACCGAGCCAAGCTGGCCAGTCTGGCTCAAGGACCATGCTGAGCCGAGTTCGAGCTGAGGTCAGCCAGTGGCTGAGCTGAGTTGAGCTGAGGCCAGCTCGACTCGGTTCGACTGGATGTACACCCCTATATGGAACATTCCAAAGTCATTGGATTGGATAAGGAATCCAAAAGAATCACAAGCGTCGGTTAATATACCAGCCAATTGGAAGCCTTTTGCTCATTGAATATTGCAATGGTAGTTGGATGTTTTGTAATTGTTCATTATCTATCGTCCCAACTCCCATGTTCAGCAGCTACTATAATTTCACTGGGCAATCTTTGAGGTTTCACGGAATTGATGGAAGGCCTACAAGATGGATGTTCAGATCTCTCACAGACATGCCATGTGCATATAGAAATAGGTTGATTCATGACTTGCATACACACAGATTCAAGGATACTTACAGAGCACCTCCTGCAGCTGGACCAATTGCTTTGAAAATGGACATCATGGTCATGGAAAGTCCATTTGCAGCTCCACTTTGATGCTGGGGCTGTCCTTGCAACATCATGTCAAATACAATCAAATCAGGCCAAGGCCCACCCCATTTACTAATGAGGCCCAAAAGTCAATGTAAGGCCCATCATTACGACCATAATCGGTCTGGGCTGGACCCTTTGCCTTAGGGCCTGTTTGGACGCAACTACCACAAAATGTACTTTCCCACAACCAACGTTTTCATCAGTCAATTTGAAAATGGCGATTTCGGGTAGGTTTCTAAATGGGCCACAAAACCCTCATTTCGATCCAAAATGAGGGTTTCATCTACAAATTGTTGTGTTGACATACATCCAAACAGGCCAGCTCTTTTACATGGGCCTGGAAAGAATGTCCCCTAAACCCTCGTTTCATTGATAGAAATAGCATTTTGTGATGATTTTAATTTCCGGCTAGAAAAGAGATGGTAATGAAGATAAAATCGAAGAGGAGATGGAAGTTACCACGGCGTTGTTTTGCAGGAGGAATATTCCAGTTACAATAGTCACCTGATAACATTTAAAACAATGAAATATGGTTACATGTACGTATGTACGGTTTAAGTATGAGCAATCTAGACCATTGGATAGGAGGGATCTGTAGTTGATTACACATGGTCCCATTTTCACACAGATCAGACAATCACAACCGTTTAATTAATAAGGGCCTGTTATATGGACGGTGAGACTAATTTTACTCTTACAATCCATTTTTCACACACCCTTTACTCCATGTTGTGGTTATCCCATCATGGTTATCTTTTATCCAACGGTCTTCGTTGATGCATGATGGGGCAGCCCTAATGAAGGGCCTAGATCTTTCACAAATTTGGTAGCAGGGATGGGGCTCGCCTAATGAAGGGCCCATCTCGGTCCTATTTGTTTTGGGCCATCAGAGCCGTCCATTGACAGCTAAAAGAGAAATTCAGTTAGAATTCATACTTACAGAGAAAACGTTTTTCAAGAGAGAAGCGAAATTTAGGACAATTGAAAGAGAGATCCCGGACAGCAGAGCAATCAGGGGGTAACTCGACAGCAACGGTATAGATATAATCTGTAATTTGGTAGGATCAATGAGAAAATGTGAGGGTCCATATTTCACATCTGAAATGAATGGAGAGGATCGAATGCGGCACACGTGTGTAAAACTCAAGCTTCCCACTAGGTGGGCCCAATCAAACAAATACCAAGCTGGTACACGTGTGGCCCCTTGATGCCTATATATCCAACGAGGACTACTGGACAGTGCTCCTAGGGTCCCACCATGATATATGTGCTTTATCCATGCCGTCTATCTATTTTTCTAGAACATTTTAGCTTATGTTTCTAAAAATGAGATAGATCAAAATCTCAGTTGAACCACACTACAAGAAAATAGTGGTGATTGAACGCCCACCATTAAAAACTTCCTAGGGCCCACTGTAATGTTTATTTACCATCCAACTTGTTGATTAGGTCACACAGGCCTTGATGAAGGGAAAAAACAAATATCAGGTTCATCCAAAACTTTCGTGGCCCCCAAAATGTTTTTAATAGTGGACGTTCAATCACCACTGTTTCCCATGGTGCGGTCCACATGAGATTTGATCTGCCTATTTTTGGGCTCGTGCCCTGAAATGACCTGGCAAATTGGATGAATGGCATGGATAAAACACATACATCATGGTGGGCCCCACAAAGCACCGCCCAGTATCTGTAGCCAATCCAGCATGCTGAAGGGAAAGACCGGCCTTAATTAGCCCATTTTCATGGCATGAATTTCCTCAACAAATGCCCATAGTATCCATCTTAGTCAATGCATCTTTTAATTGTTAGAAGTCATATATATATATATATATATATATATATATATATATATATATATATATATATATATATAAAACATGGTGGGGCTCACACACAAAGGGTTTTTAATAGCACTTGAGTTCTGGATTAGCCTGATTTTTGGGCCTAATGGGAGTATAAAAGAATGGTTCTAAACTCATGGCTCGACGGTAGATAGAGTATGTTTCAACACTGAAGTCACGGGTTCAGATGCTCACAAGACGCGGTGCGATAGTGTTAAAAAAAAAAAGGTGGTGGACATCTTTCTTTTTTGGCCGTCCGATCTTGAGTCTTGACCTAATTAAGATCAAATGAAGGTCCTTACGCTTTGACAACCATCAACAGTCCATTGTGAATCTCCGGAAAGATTGTTAGAGATTTTTGCCGCATCTAACGGCTACTACATGTGGACACCAAGTCCTAGCCGTCTGATCAAATCATGTGAATGAATCACACCAGATCACCTTTCATTAGAAAACGAATGGCCATCCAACCTTCAAATACTAAGAAATATATCCATCCACTCCATGGTGCATACTACATGCATGGTCCAGCTTTTTAAAATACAAAATAACAACTCCAAGAAAAATCACATTTCCAAGCTTCTAGTGTAATAAAAAGGAGAATGTATCCGGTCCAACCGGGTGGTACCATTACTTACCGTCCATCCACCAAAAGAACTTTAATCTTTCGTTTGAGTACAACATGCAACTCCTCCAATGAGTTACCTCCACCACGTGGATTACTCTGTGTAAAGATCAGCTTCATCCACTAATATTCAAGTGGGCCCACCAAAAAATGTCTAAACATTGATAAATATCAAAATAGAAGTGTGGTCCATTCAATGAGTGGATGTGGTTTATTTTCACATTAAGTGATCTTTATTATGTTGAAAACCGATTGGATGGATTGGATGTCACATGCACTAGGTCAGGCATTTGCATCTAACCTTGTTGTACCAAGACCTTAATCTTGATTTGATTTCGATAATCTAGAAGGGTGCTTTTGTAGTCTAAGCCTGAGCTAGAAAGGGTTTGAAGGTCAAAATCACTCCAGCCAGCATCACCACGTTTAAAACAAAGAAAACTATCTGATCACCTGCATTAGAATAAATAATCATGATTAAGATACATTACGAAGCCAACGGATGTGATTTATTTACTGAACATAGTTTAAAATCTAAATATGCAGAATGCTCCAGTGCTCTCTAGCACTATAAGTTATTGTGCTCCTAGTTGCATGGGACACTTAGACAATCCAGTCAATTGATCTAAACTGTCCATTGGGTCCGATATAGATTTCATGTGCTACCATGAAAATGTTGCACCAATTGGATAATCGCTAACCATCTGATCATTACCCTTTAATATGGACGGTGAAGATCATTACACAGAAATATATCCAATCAACAACTTGTTCAACCATATGACTAAATGAACAGTTCAGATTGGCCGATTGGACTGTCCAAATGACAGATACAACTGGGAGTACTATAACTCATAATGCTCTGAGAGCATTGGAGCATTTATATAGTCCTCCTAGTTGTATCAGTTCTCTTGGATAGTCTATTTGATCAATCTGAGCCATCCATTAACTCCATTACACATTAGACACATACAAAAATCTTATAACGGATTGGATGATCTAATCCATCTTTGTTTTGGCCTATTTATTACAGCCATTTAAATAACGGATGGGATGATAGTAATTCTTTAGAATAAGAAGCAATCCAACAGATGGATTAAACGGTTGATTTGACTTATTTTGCGTAAATTATCTTGATCATCCGTATTAAAACCATTGGTTTAAGAGTTTGGACCAATTCAGTCACGTTTTCATATTTTAATTGAATATTTTTCATTTTTTATTATAATTAAAGGAAAAATAATTATTCTTTTTACTAAAATACGCAGATTAAATCATGATCATATAATTATGATAAGAACAAGAGATTTGTCATATCATCATGATGTTTACATTAAAGCCCAAGATATGGGCGTTAAACCTAATAAAAGTCCATATCAATGGATTGGATTGTCAAGTGTCCCATTGAACTAGGACCACTATAACTAACATGCTTTTAGAGCACTCCAGCATCTCTCCAATACAATAATAGTAAAATCAATGGTTGTGCAAGTATTATGGCATTTTTTAAAGACTAATGATCCAGTGGGAGCATGTGGACTTGTTGGCAGTCATATCTACCATCTGAACTGTCTATGAGGTGCAGTCTGTTCTTACTCCACTGCCATGCAAAAATCACAGCAGTCAAATAGTTCTAAACATCTGTGGCTGGGACCCATCTACGAATGATCTTGTGCATCCATTTTGCATGTACTGTCTGGACAGTTTGGATCATCCGATTGTTGTGATTTTTCAAGGCAGTCTATAAAGGGTGCATTGGATCTGATGGACGGTTCAGATAGGTCATGTGAAGACCATGAGTCCAAATGCCACTGTGCACTGAAGGTCCCCACTAAACCCACTAAATCATTAGTCTTCTTAAAAAACCCTGATATGATGCAAGCAACAAATGAAAGAAGTTGAAAAAAATGCCTGCAACATTGAAGGATTTCCCTCTCCCGTCCTTTGAAAAGAAAGGTTAGTCCGTTGATCACAGTTTTCTGAGTATTTGAGTCCTGGTTCGAGTCAGGGCTCAGGTGAGTCAAGAGGCCAGTCATCTAAATCGGGACCAGTTGGGGATACCCAATTTATATAAAATACCATTCTAGCTAAATCGAATATGTGTATGCATAGCTAATATTATAATATAATATGATATCTAGCCAATATACAGCTGTATGTACATATACGCAGCAATCCAATCAATTCAAGGGTGACTCTATCCAACTATGTTGGACTCAACCGAGTTGTAGCTGAGTCGATGAGCTGGTGATCTGTGTGTTAATATCCCTTGACATCCATTGATACACCATCCTATAATAGCTCGAGCTTCTAGAAAAACTGGTTGTTTGCCCATTATGTTTCCGTACAGAGTTTCACCCTACATGTGCAGGGGGGTTAATACTATTAAAGTCCCTTGAATGCCCTTTCAGATGATGACGGTGATATGCTCCGGGTCAGCAATGATAACCAAACTAACATGCTTAAGACTAAAGATATAAAGGCAAGAATTCCATAAGCATGTAAATAGCAACTCCTTATAAACAATAGGCATGTGTCGTATGGAATTGGAAGGACCCATTTATTAGAATTTTTCAATATCTCCTCTTAAATTAAACTTTCTAAAAAGAAGAGAGAGAAAAAAAAAGAAAGACATTTGCTTATTGTCATCAACACCTCGAATAATGCGTGAAATATGTTGGGATTTTGACCTGCGGAATCACATAGATCTAGATCTAGGATAACAATTCAATGACACCAAGCACACACAAGAGAACAAAGATTTAACGTGGAAAACCCTTGCGGAAAAAAATCACGGCACAAAGCGACAGATCTCCACTATGAAAATAGAAATTACAAAGAAAGAGGACTTACCCGATTCGAACAACCTCAAATCTTACCCTTGCTACACCCTTTAGAAACCCTAAAATCCTTTTGGGAACCCTTAGAACTCTTTTAGAAAGCCTTAGAATTCCTCCCAATCCCGCATACACCCCTTTATGTAAGTTTAGAAAGAAATAGAATCGGAATAGGAAACAAAAAAACGCAAAATATGCGTTTTCACAGAAAATTTGCGTAACATCTTCGATGCCATCGAAGGTCCATCTATGTAATCGAAGACGGACCAAAACTGTCCAGCGACCAGGGGTGAAATTTTTTGTGAATTATCGATAGCATCGAGCAATCGTCGATATCATCGACGACTGGCTTCAATGTCATCGAAACCCTGTCGATATCATCGACAGACCACCAAACAGATTAAGACATCTGTCCGTACAATCTCCATCATGTCTTCAATCTTTATCCGTGTAACTTCTTGACCTCCTCTTATCTCTTCACCACATCATATCTTCTCGTGCACACTCCATCTTCCTTTTACGTCATCGCCAAGCCCAGTGAAGTTTTACAGACCTTGAACTTCTCTACAGGAACGATCTAGGAGAGCATGTCCGTTGGATCAGAATCCACATACCCAACCATCTTTGCTCCTGTTTTTCCAAAAGAAAAGACGTAATCTTCTTACCATCTCACCGCTACCCAATATTGCTTGCCGGGTACTTGCTCACAACACTGATAGCCTGTGAAATACCGGTTTAATCCAGACCATGGCATACACTGCCAACCGCATTCGAATAAGGCTTATGAGATATCCTGCTTTTCCTCATCTGTTTTGGAACATGTCCTGAGGAAAACTTGAGGAGAGACGCATAGGGAATGCTCTCCGGCTTTTCCTGGCCTATCACATCCTTGATCAATACCTACACACAAGGTATTCCTCCTGTGATTACCAAAGCTTACTCCTCCTTCAGTCTCAATGCCAAGAACCATCTTTGCAGCCCCCCGATTCTTCATCCTGAATGTCTCACTTAACCGAGTTTTCAGTACATTAATTTCAGACATGTCATAATTGACGATCTACATGTCATCAATTCCTAACTCACCATAAAGGAATCAAACCACTGCCTAGGCGACAGGTCGAACCACGACCTCCTGCAAAGTCTTTTCTGAGCCCCTTTAACTTCGAATTGCTCTGGTTGCTTCATGTAGATCTACTCTTCACTTTCCCTTATAGAAGTGCAGACGCCACATCCATCCTTCCAGCTCAAGATCACATTGGCCAATCAGCGCCAATCACGGATCTAATAGACACCTGCTATACCATCGGCGGAATATCTCTGAGAAGTCGATCCCTTCTCTCTGAGCATAACCCTTCGCTACCACCTCGCCCTGTATGTATGTTGTATCCTCTTAAAGATCCACCTGCATCCAACCGCTCTCCGGCCCACTGGAAGCTCCACTTGCTCCTATATGTCGGTCTGGTACAATGAATCCATCACATCGTCCATAGTCACCTTTCACTTCTCAGCACCAGGCTCACCTAGAGCCATCTGAATAAAAGATGAATTCCCTGCGATATTGGAGTCATCCATGTACCTCGCTGATATCCTGCGATCATGCCGTGTGATTCTTCTCACAGGTGGCTGCTCCACTTGCTCTGTATCCCTGTCAGCATGTCTCAGCCTTCTTGCCCTGCCCGCTCATGTGGTCATGCCCAACATGTCACACACGTGCAGAAGTGGAATCCGCTACATCCACTGCAGCTCTACTTTTTGAAGTTCTCCCGATCAACTTGTACAAGTTACCTAGTTGTTGCACTTTCATGATTACCCGTGCCCCGTTAGATACCTTAAGAGCACTATTAATACCTATGTACTTGCATCCTTTTGCCTCAAGTACACCAAGAGAAATCAGATTTTGCTTCAATTCAAGAACTTGCCTGACATCAGTCAAGGTACGCTCCACCCCATCAAACATCTTGATGCGTACCGTACCAACAGCCACAATATTTAGGCAAAGCCATTGCCCATAAACACCTGTCCACCATCGCACTCGTTATAGCTGGCGAACCAACTCCGATGAGGAGTCATGTGAAAAGATGCCCCTGTGTCTAACATCCATTCATCCTTACGGTCATCGTATGGCCGCCTGATAGTAGACACAGACAAAACATTACCATCACATCCACTCGATCCATCTGACGTGACAGCATTGACCTCCCTGTACGAAGCCTCAGAATCTTCTCTCTTCGATTTAGGATTTCCACAATCCTTCTTTATATGTCCTTCCTTCCCACAATTCAAGCACTTTACCTTTCATTTGCCCTTGCCCTTTGATTTGGATTTATAACCTGAAGAACCTGTACCTTGTTCAAAATTCCTACCCATTGTATGCATCAGAAGATGTCCCCAGGTCACCGTTTAGCTTTCTCATAGCCTTCCCTTGAAGGGCTAAGATAACGGTGTCGACACTTAGGGTTTTATTCGTGCTGCACATAGTGTTCTTGAATGACTCATACGACGTCAAAAGAGAATTTAGCAACATACATGCTTGTTCTTCATCTTTCATCACTTCCTCCATAACCAACAATTTGTAAACTAATTTATTAAAGTTGCTGATGTGAGCCTCCAGATCTCCACCCTCTGTCATCTTGAAGTTATACCGCTGCCGCTTCAAGTGTAGGCGATTTTCAGAGGATTTTTTTCGCATAGACATCCTCTAACTTCGCCCGTAACTTAGCCGCAGTTTTCTCCCTCATGACGTTGTAGAGAACCTCATCCGTGAGACATAAACGGATCGACGATAATGCCTTCTTATCAAGAGTATTCCATTCATCATCAGTCATAGTAGACTTTCGCTCCTCAAGAGCACCATCTTCGCCTTGCTTGATTAAGGAACTCATCATCTTGATCTTCCATAATTCAAAATAATTTTTCCATGAGTACTTCTCAATCTCATACCTGGTGCTCACCATTATTACTAATCCTGTAGATTCAGATCTATGTGCCTCAACGATTGCTTTGATACCACTTGTTGGGATTTTGACCTGCGGAATCACACAGATCTAGATCTAGGATAGCAATCCAATGACACCAAGCACACACAAGAGAACACAGATTTAACGTGGAAAACCCTTGCGGGAAAAAACTACGGCACAAAGCGACAGATCTCTACTATGAAAATAGAAATTACAAAGAGAGAGGACTTACCCGATTTGAACAACCTCGAATCTCACCCTTGCTACACCCTTTAGAAACCCTAAAATCCTTTTGGGAACCATTGGAACTCTTTTAGAAAGCCTTAGAATTCCTCCCAATCCCGCATACACCCCTTTATATAAGTTTAGAAAGAAGTAGAATCCGAATAGGAAACAAAAAATGCAAAATCTGCGTTTCCGCAGAAAATCTGCGTAACATCTTCGATGCCATCGAAGGTCCATCGATGTAATCGAAGACGGACCAAAACTGTCCAGCGACCAGGGGTGAAAAATTCTGTGAATTATCGATGGCATCGAGCAACCGTCGATGTCATCAACGACTGGCTTCGATGTCATCGAAACCCTGTCGATAACATCGACAGACCACTAGACAGATTTAAGACATCTGTCCATAACATAATATTAGGCAATTTTGTTGTCCATATGAAAAGTTAATTGGTTCCAAAATTTAAACTTTACCTGCTTAGTTTTGATCAAAGATAATAAGTGTATCTTTGATCCTCTTTAGCTTTAAAAACCAACTTTCTTGTACTCATTTTTACTTTCACATCCCCATTAATGAATTTTGAATTTGAAATTTTGGTCACCCCATTATATGTTGATATTTCAAGAAAAGGTGATTCATCAATACAATCACATAAATACTAATTTATATCTTCCTCTATATTCATGGAGCTTTTCAAGTAAGGTAAAATATTTCTTTTTCAATTATTCTTTTTCATTAATGAAATTCTCTATATAAGGCTTGTTGTTACCTTTTTTTCACTGGTCAATATCAATGCAGTTGAAACATGAGAAATTAGAGTCCACGTCACCTTTTTTTCATTTGTCAATATCAATGTAGTTGAAACTTGAGAAATTAGAGTCTACTAATTCTGACTCACGGCTACGCACATTTGAGATGTTAGGATTGTATATAATCCACCTTTTTGGTTTTCAAAATTTTCTTTAATAACTTTTTTTAAATTCTTCAATATTCTACACCTTTTCGCCTTTAGAAAGGAAATTAGATAATTCTCAATATGAATATCCTCATCACATGTTTTGGTAGATTCAAAATCATGCATCCACCATATTTTCTGCTTCCTCCTTTTCCATAATACTAAAGGCATCATAAGATCCTTCGCTTTCAATCCAGTAGTTCATTGGCACTAGTAAAATACTATTTAATTAATTTATTTACTTATTTAAAAGGCCTTCATGTTTACTCCAAATCTGAAATGGATAAACCAAATTCCTGTACTTATATCTGAATATTTGACATGCCATCTTTTTAAAAGCCATCAATGCTTTCTCAAAATAGATACCAAAACTGCCGTATGTATACGTGAAATTGTTGCAAAACATTTATTTTCACCCACTCTTTTTCACCGAGAAAATTGTTCGTTGTAACTCCAGATGCCACTTGAAGGCCCTTTGGACCCCATGTTTGGACCACTTGATGGCCTGGATGTGTCGATCTAATATCTAGACTGAACCACCACAAAAGCAACGGTAATAGGAACGAGGAACATTGGAACAAAAACGCAAATCTTTCTATCACTCATTCACATTCTCAAGTTTATATGTTCCATGCAATGATATAATCTAGCGGCTCTAAAACCAAAAGACACGTGTATAACTTAAATAACTATAACAAATTAAGATATTATAAGCATATGCAACACGGAATTGAAAGTCCCATTTATTAGAAGCTTCCAACATTAGTGTTGTCTGGATGTCTTCAATCTGTCATAAACAAGGGATCTTGATCAATCGAATTGCCTGATTGATCAACAGAATGAACCCGAATTAAATAGATTGGTTTCTAGACAGGTTTGATTAATCGAACTGGCGGGTCAATTGATTGACATAATTCGAAAATACTTATAAACTCTTTGGACAATTTTGCGTATGTTCGATCAATCAAACATGTGGCTGTCGATTGATCGATGTTGGATCGATGATTCGCAAAGTTTTGCATAATTGCATGATTAATTTATTATTCCAGGTGTTTTACTATAAATATGGGTGTAATTTAGGATTAGAAATTCTAAAGAAAGAACAAGGAGAGCTAAGTCGTTTGTGGGATTTCAGAGAGAGAAGCTAGTTTTTTTTTTTTTTTTTTTTTTTTTTTTTTTTTTTTTTTTTTTTTTTTTTTTTTTTTAAGAGTTTCGCTTCTGTAAGTAAGAGTTATCTCTTGTAATTCATTTATCATAGTGGATTTGATGTCATTTTGTGCCATGGTTTTTTCTCACAATAGTTTTTCCACGTAAAATCGTGTGTTTCTGTGCATGCTTTGTTGCGTTTATCTTTCGCTTATTTGATTTAAATTCAGAGTTTGCTTACGAGACTCCCAACAATTAAGTACATTTTAATACCATTGGAGGTAGTTGAAATTAAACTCAGCTAAGAAGATCATTAGTAGTTGTATTAAGACTAGTGGCTGCTAACTACAATCAAATTACAAAGTAAGCCCCTTTCTTCACATTTATTCATATCAATTTCATGGGTCACCAAAAACCGATTTGTGGTGAATTTGTAATACTTTATTTCTCCCTTAATTAGAAGCAGAGGCCCTTTGGTCACCTCCTTTGAATTTCATCCTTTAAACCTATAACCATTACCATTTAAGAGGTAGCACCTGAGTTAAATGATTGTGATCAACAATCATACATGTAGATGTTGTGGTAGTGATGGTGCTCACGATACACTTGGCAGGTGTAATCCATCATACTATTAATGATAAATGTAATAAAATGTGGACCGTCCAATTAATGGCACGTGTCTTAAATCCATCATATTCTAAAGTTGCTTTGGTCGATTATTCCAAATCTATCTTTGGACGGCCTAACTTTTGGTTGCTCAAAAGAGTCATCCATATTTCATATTTCAATGCTTAGGAGCAGCTTAGCAGTGTTAATTTTTCACCTATGCCTTATCAAAGCGGCTAATATATGTTAAGCGTAAACCTAATTTCTAATTGGAAGTCTAGAAAAACTTCATACCTGGGAGGAACACAGAGTCTTGATGCTTTTGTGCCCAAGCAAACCTGTCAAGTACAACATATTTAAGTGATGGAAGAAAAAGAAGTGTCAGGCAAAATTTGATACTTTAACAAAGCATGACTCTTGATATATAAGCACTCGAGAATGTCACGCGTGGCATGCATAAAATAAAATTAAATAAAAGAAAAAAATATTTAAAAGTCAGTATGGCATTTTTGTTATTAATTTTATTTCATCATTTTCTGTTGTATGCTCATGAGTGTCACCATAAAATAGTGATCAAAATATCCTGGGGCAATAAAATATGGAGATACCCTTCTTACCACTACAAAAATTACAAAAAGACCCTTCTCTAGTTTGGACACATGGGGCTCCTCCAAGGATGTTGGATAGTGATTTGAGCCTTTTAATGACTTAGGAAAACAACATCAATCCTTTAAAACTTAGTGGTAAGTGATATTGACCATCAATGTTAAATGTTGGTGACCAATTACTTGAACTATTCAAAAGTTACTAGCAATGACTTGGACCATATGATGACCTTGAACAATGATTTATGTTGATAGAGTGCCTTTAATTTGGTGTAGTGTTGTTCGGTTGACCGATGAATTCTTCAATCAATCAAAGTGTTGTGATGTTCCCGGTCGACTAAGATCTGTTTTGGTTGATTGAGAGACTCTGTTGATGTCTCAGTCAACTGAAAGTGAGACCGAGCGAAATATGTAAGTGCAAATTTTTTATTTCTAATTTCGTACAAAAGTGTATAAATAGGCTTCTAATTATGCAATTAAGGTAGCACGAAATGAGCTTAGCATATTTTCAAGGGTTTTGAGTAGGGTGGGCATGTTGGACCCGATTCGGTGGATCCGACCCGACTCGGTACCGTTCCGAACAGAACCGACGGCTTAGATTGGCCTGATCGAGACTGTTCACCCAGATCCGGTCATTTTTCGGGTCGGGTTCAGATAGTGGTGTATCTGGATAGATCCGATTCGAAAACCTGAACCGAAAGGGTCCGGACCAACCCGACCTGGAGCGGGTAGTCGGGTAGTATAAATATTAATTTTACCCTAAACCTAACCCACCCAAATCGTTTCTACCCTCCCTCTTTTCTTACCCTACCCTCTCCCTCCCTCCCAAACGATCTTCTTCCTCTCCTCTTCTTCTGGCGGTAGTGGGCGCTACTTGAAGGGAAGAAGAATAAAATGGTAGAAAATATTTGGGAAGACGAATGAGAAAAGGGTTGTATAAAAACTGACGATCGTTTATTTTTATTTTTTTAATGTCTTGTTTGATCTTTTCGAACATGATATGTGATTGTGGAAAGCATATAGCATGACTCTCCTGGTACATTTGTCCCATCTTAAGTGCTTGTTTATCATATATAAAAGTCCTCACCACCCATCTCTTACGTTTTTTGCCGCTTTTTTCCTTTTTCTTTATCTTTTTCTTCTTTTTTGGCTAGTCACAACCTACTTTTGTTGAGTACTATGATCTGCTGAAAATCTTGTAAGAACAACTTTCTTTTATTCCTAATTCAGAGGAGAAATGAGGGGGCATTGAACATCTCATGGTAAATTGAATTGTAAGCTTTCTCTCGGCAATGTAATTCTAAAGATACTGTCATCGATTGATGGAAAGGGTTTTCAAAAGGGATTACTGATCCGAACCTTGCCCAATCCGATCCAACTCGGTTTTCCTGACCGAGTCAGACTCGGATCGGTTTAAGCCAGCAGGGGTTCAGGTCGGTCCGAGTTCAAGTTGATCCATGAGGGATCTGGACTAAGTCGAGTTGGACCCAATCTGATTCGACTCGGTCCGATGCCTAGCTCTAGTTTTGAGGGATGAGCCAGGGTTTCTCATCTGTAAGTCGTTCCATCCCTTATAACTTTCTGATTATAATGGACTATTTGTTGCTTGGTGCTGTGGTTTTTTTTCGCAAGGGTTTTTTCATATAAAATTCATGTGTTCTCTATGGTTGCTTGAATTTTTTTTCCGATTATGTTATGTGATTCTGTCTGAGGTTGCTTCTGTGCGGGACAAGTTGTGTCAGGGCTTGTCATGCTCCAACGAGTGATATCATAGAGAACGTTGGGTTTTCAGATATAATATGAGACATGACATTGATGGAATTGAATGTGAAGTTCGAGACAGATAAATTCACAGGTAAAAACAATTTCAAATTATGGAGGTTTAAGATGAAAATCCTCCTAATTCAGCAAGGGCTACATCAAGCACTCCTAGGCAAAGTGAAACGTCCTTAATCGATAAAAGAAAGAATTTGGATGAACTTGATCGAAGGGCGATTAGCGCAATTCAATTGTGCTTGTCTGACGAAGTCCTTTATAATATCATTAATGAGACGACTACCACGGGCCTATGAGCGAAGTTGGAGCGCATCTACATGACAAAGTCACTCTCTAATCGTCTATATCTGAAGAGACAATTGTACAATCTGAAGATGACAGAAGGGTTGAATCTCTCCAAGCACATCAACACCTTCAATAAACTTATTTGCGAGCTGATAAGTGTGGATATAAAGATTGATGAAGAAGATAATGCCCTAAATTTTTTTATGTCTCTTTCAGATTCCTACGAGTATCTGATGGATACTTTGTGTCATGGTAGGGATACCTTGGACCTTGATACTGTTATCTCATATATTCAGTCGAAGCAGTTAAGAATGAATAACGGTGGGAAGGTACTTCTACTGGTGCATTGGTTGCTAAGGGATGATCGTCTGAGGAAGATAATGGGAAGTAACAATTGAGATCTAAATCGAAGGACAAAGAGAAGTTGAAGTGTTGAAATTGTGGCGAGATAGGACATATGAAGAATGACTGTACAAATCCTAAGATCTGGGAGGAGAAATCAAATGATTTGTCCAAGGAGGCCAATTCAAAGGAATACAGTGAAGGCACAAGTGGTTATGATATATTGTCTGTGTCCATGGTCAGACACTTGTATAATGAGTAGATTTTAGATATGGGGGCATCATACCACATGTGCCCTCATCGAAGTTGGTTTATCATGTACAACGAGTATGATGGTGGCCTAGTTCTTATGTGCAATGATCATGTCTATAAGATTATTGGAATTGGTTCGATTCACATCAGAATGTATAATGGGGTAGAGCGTACTCTGACCGATGTGGGGCGTGTTCCTAATTTAAAGAAGAATTTGATATCTCTGAGACCTCCTGAGTCACTTAGATGAAATTCGTCGCCTACGAAGATGTCTTAAAACTTTCAAAAGGGACACTTACTGTTATGAAGGCACAAAGGAGTAGAAACCTTTACAGGTTGATTAGGAGCACTGTATCGAGTGGAGCTACAATGTCTATAGTGGAATCTACGTCATCACGTGGGTGGCATGCACGCCTAGGCCACATGAGTGAGTGAAGTATGAATGTACTTCTTGATCATTGTTTGATTCCTAGTTTTAAAATTTTTGATTTAGATATAAGTGAGCACTGTATATTCAGAAAACAATTAAGGTTGAGCTTTAAAATTGAAAAATATGTTAGTAAATGATAGTTTGATTATGTGCATTCGGATGTGTAGAGGTCATCGATCGTTGTTTCTGAAAGAGGGTCATTAACAACTTATCTTTGAAAATGTTTGAGTTTCTTTCATGAAGCATAAATCTAATGTTTTTGCCACTTTCAAAGCACGAAAGATAATACTGAAAAACAGAAGAGCGAAAGTTAAAAATTCTAAAGACAGATAACAACGAAGAATTTATTTTAAAGACTTTAATCAGTATTGTAAAGACGAGGGATCGTGAGGCATAACATAGTGAGGCATACACCAAAGAGAATGGGTGTGGTTGAATGTATGAATCAGACTCTTTAGAAAGAGCCCGAAGTATGTTGAGTAATGCTGGGTTGGGTTGGGTATGGGTGGGTAGAGCTATGGGTTGAGGCCGTAATGAGCTTGAGTGAGCCTGTTAATATAGTTTGCGATTTAGTGAATCGATGTCCGTTTACATTGATTGATTGTAAATTTTCACTGGAAGTATGAAATTGTCAGGAAGTTGACTACTCAGGGTTCACATATTTGGTGGTGAGGCTTACTATCATGTACTATCAATTGAGAGAGATAAGTTAGACAAAAAGGTGAAAAAATGTACTTTTATTGGCTATGGTGGTTGTGTGAAGGATACATAATATATGATCGTGTTTCACGCAAGATCATATTTACTTGAGACGTCAAAATCGATGAGGGTTCCTTGTTTCGCAAGGATGAGTACAAGAAAATGGAAAAATTGATTGTTGAAATTGAAACAAATAAAGTTGAAACACTTAAAAAATTTGAACTGTAGACAGAAGTATAGGAAGAGGGGGAGCCACCAATTATCAAGAGAAATTCACCAAGAAATCATAGAGTACCATTGAGATATAAGAATGACTCAAATATTGTGTTTGCCCTCATTACAGATGAGGAAGATTCGTCTACATTCCATGAAATATTAAAAGACAGATGCTGAGAAATGGATGACGGTGATGCATGATGAGATGGACTCTCTATATAAGAACAAAAAGTGGGAATAGGTAGAGCTACCCATTTGCTAAAAAGCGATCAGGTGCAAATGGATTTTTCACATGAACTTGGATAGGTATAAGGCTAGATTGGTAGCCAAGAGCTATGCTCAGAAAGAATATGTTAACTTCGATGAGATATTCGCGCTTGTGGTCAAGTAAGTATCTATTAGATTCGTATTGGTGTTGGTTGTCTAATACAATATAGAATTAGAATAGTTGGATGTGAAAACTGATTTTTTACATGGAGAACTAGAAGAGCAGATCTACATGAAGCAACCTGAAGGGTTTAAGTTTGAGAGAGCAGATAATAAAATTTACATGTTAAAGAAGTCTTGTATGACCTGAAACAGTCGCTTAGGTAGTAGTATAAAAAGTTTAATTCTTTCATATTGAGCCAGTGGTTTATCAAAAGTAAGATTGATTATTGTGTCTACTTTAGATCACTGAGCGATGCAAAATTCATTATTTTGATATAGTATGTTGATGATATGCTTATCGCCAACTATAACATGTCGGAAATCAACATATTGAAGGCTCATTTATCCAGTATATTCGAAAGGAAAGATCCGGGAGCTATAAAAAGGATTCTCAGCATCGACTTATACAGAGACAAGGAAAGGAGCATGCTATGTTTATCATAGAAATAATATCTTGAGAAGGTCCTAGTCAAGTTTGGACTTGAAAATGCTAAATTGGTTAGCACACCCCATGTTTCTTATTTTCGATTTTCTGCGGAACAATGTCCCGTGTTAGATGAAGAAAAATGGTGTATGTCTCGTGTGACCTACTGGAGTGCGGTTAACAGTCTTATGTACACCATGTTCTGTATTAAACCGGATATATACATGTCAAACCCTGGCAAGCAACACTGAGAAGCAATGAAATAGTTATTTCGTTACATATGAGGTACGACAGATTATGTCTTGACAATAAAAAATATGAGGAGGGACTTGTAAGCTATGTGGATGTAGATTATGCTGGTAATGTGGACAACATAAGGTTGACTTTGGGTTACTCGTTTGTGTTAGCGGGTGGAGCGATCAGTTAGATGTTGAAGCTTCAGTCTGTGATTGTTCTTTCCACAACCGAAGTAGAATATATAGTAGTAATGGAAGAAACTGTTTAGTTAAAAGGAATGATGAATGAGTTAGGGCTTCAACAGAAAGTTGTGCCTATGCATTGTGACAACGAAAGTTAGATTAGTGAGAATCCGACAGATATGCTTATGAAGGTGGTTCTTACAGACAATTTCAAGTTTTGATTGACTTTTCCAAGCTTGGCAAAGAAGAAATGAAGACGGAGTGTGCATGAGAAGTGACAATGATGTTGCTATTATAAAGGAGAGTAGAAATGGTGATTACAAATTGAAATAGTGAAGCTAGAGGATTAAAGACATGGTGGAGATTGTTGATAGAGTGTCTTTAATCTGGTGCATTGTTGTTCGTTAGACCAATGAATTCTTGGGTCGACCGAAGCAAGGCGTGATGTTCCTGGTCGACCGAGATCTGTTTCGGTTAACTGAGAGACTATGTTGATGTCCTGGTCGGGCAAATGTGAGATTCAGTGGAATGCGTAAGAATAGTTTTTTTATTTAAATTTAAATTTAAATTTTTTATTTTTATTTTTATAATTCATATGGAAGTATATAAATAGGCTTCTAATTACACAATTATGGTAGAACAAAAGAAACTTAGAATGTTTTCAAGTGTTTTGTTGAAGAAGTTAGGTTTCTCATTTGTAAGTAGTTCAATCTCTTGTAACTTTGTCGCTTGGTGCCATAGTTTTTTTTTTTTTTTTTTTTTCTACAAGGGTTTTTGCATGTAAAATTTGGTTTTCTATGGTTGCTAGAATTTTTTTTCTTTCCCTTGTGTGATTATGTACAAGGTTGCTTCTGCGCTAGACAAAAAAAAAAAGTACTATTCAAGGTCTTGTCCCATGGATCTAGATGGGTAATAATCTTGGACCACAATATTTTCTACTTAAAAGGTTATTGGCCAACAAATATGCCGTCATTAACCTTCTACAATGATATGGAACATTCCAAAGTCATTGGATTGGATAGGGAACCCATTTGCTCATTGAATATTGGACTGTTAGTTGGATGTTTTCTAATTGTTCATATCTATCGTCCCAAATCCCATGTTCAGTGGCTACTATCATTTCACTGGGCAATCTTTGAGGTTTCACGGAATTGATGGAAGGCCCACGAGATGGATGGTTCAGATCTCTCACAGACATGCCATGTGCATATAGAAATAGGATGCTTCATGACTTGCATACACAGATTCAAGGGATACTTACAGAGCACCTCCTGCAGCTGGACCGATTGCTTTGAAAATGGACATTATAGTCATGGAAAGTCCATTTGCAGCTCCTCTTTGATGTTGGGGCTGTCCTTGCAACATCATGTCAAATACAATCAAATCAGGCCCAGGCCCACCCTATTTACTAATTAGGCCCAAAAGTCAATGTCAGGCCCACCATAACGACCATAATCGGCCGGGGCTAGAGCCTTCCCTTAGAGCCCGTTTGGACGCAGCAACTATCGCAAAATGCACTTTCCCACAACCAACGTTTTCATCGACTCGTCGGAAACCAATTGCGCTTTGTTGGGCAATTTGAAAAGGGCGATTTCGGGTGGGTTTCTAAATGGGCCACAAAACCCTCATTTCGATCCAAAAGGAGGGTTTCATCTACAAACTGTTGTGTTGACATACATCCAAACAGGCCCTTCATAGAATAGTTGTCTAATGTGGGCTTAAGCCCAGCCCTTTAACATGGGCCTGAAAATAATGTCCCCTAAAGCCTGATGGGCTTTTCAAGGCCCATTGATAGAAATATCATTTTGATATTTTGGGTGGGTTTCTAAATGGGCCACAAAACCCTCGTTTCGATCCTAAACGAGGGTTTCATCTACAAACTGTTGTGTTGACATACATCCAAACAGGCCCTTCATAGAATAGTTGTCTAATGTGGGCTTAGGCCCAGCCCTTTTTAAATGGGCTTGAAAATAATGTCCCCTAAAGCCCAATGGGCCCTTCATAGATAGTTGCTTATGTGGGCTTAGGCCCATCCTCTTTTACATGGGCCTGAATATAATGTCCACTAAGGCCCAATGAGCTTTTCAAGGCCCATTGATAGAAATAGCATTTTGTGAGATGGAAGTTACCACAGCGTTGTTTTGCAGGAGGAATATTCCGGTCACAATAGTCACCTGATAACATATAAAACAATGAAATATTACTAGCAATCTAGACCACAGTGTTACATGTACGTATGTACGGTTTAAGTACGAGCAATCTAGACCATTGGATAGGAGGGATCCGTAGTTGATTACACATGGTCCATTTTCACACAGATCAGACAATCACAACCGTTTAAATAAGGGCCTTTTGTATGGACGGTAAGACTAATTTTACTCTTACAATCCATTTTCACACCCTTTACCCCATGTTGTGGTTATTCCATCATGGTTATCTTTTACCCAATAGTCTTTGTTGATTCATGATGGGACACATCTAATGAAGGGCCTGGATCTTGCACAAATTGGGTGGCAGGGATGGGGCTTGCCTAATGAAGGGCCCATCTCGGTCCTATTTGTTTTGGGCCATCAGAGCCGTCCATTGACAGCTAAAAGAGAAATTCGGTTAGAATTCATACTTACAGAGAAAACGTTTTTCAAGAGAGAAGCGAAATTTAGGACAACTGAAAGAGAGATCCCGGACAGCAGAGCAATCAGGGGGTAACTCGACAGCAACGGTATAGATATAATCTGTAATTTGGTAGGATCAATTAGAAAATGTGAGGGTCCATATATCACATCTGAAATGAATGGAGAGGATCGAATGCGGCACACGTGTGTAAAACTCAAGCTTCCCACTAGGTGGGCCCAAACAAATACCAAGTTGGTACACGTGTGGCCCCTTGATGCCTATATATCCAACGAGGACTACTGGACAGTGCTCTGTGGGCCCCACCATGATATATGTGTTTTATCCATGCCGTCTATCTATTTTTCCAGAACATTTTAGGTCATGAACCCAAAAATGAGGCAGATCAAAATCTCAATTGGCCACATTACAAGAAAACAGTAGTGATTGAACGCCCCACCAGTAAAAACTTTCTAGGGGCCACTGTAATGTTTTTTTTTTTTTCCATCCAACCTGTTGATTAGGTCACACAGCCCTTGATGAAGGAAAAACACAAATATCAGCTTCATCCAAAACTTATGTGGCCAGCAGGAAGTTTTTAATGGTGGACGTTCAATCACCACTGTTTCCCATGGTGCGGTCCACGTGAAATTGGATCTGCCTCATTTTTGGGCTCATGCCCTGAAATGACCTGGTAAAATGAATGGATGGCGTGGATAAAACACATACATCATGGTGGGACCCACAGAGCCACGTCTACTGGCGGGCGTCAATAGACATTCCGGATCCATCCAATGAATGAGTTGCCAGGTGGGACCCACCATGGTTCACATCGAATATGGACCGTCTGTCATATTATTTTTATTGGTTCGGTTATTCGTGGCCCGCATGATGAGCAAATAAGCATCCAGCGAACCTGATATGCAGCTTGGATTTCACACACATGTAATACATTGGAACACGTGTGCCACGAAATCTTTAAAAAAAAAAAAAAAAAGGTGCTAGAATCATACCCCTGCAAGGCGAGACACCATGATGGGCCCAAGAATCTTCTCAACCATTGGATATAGGAACAGTTGAAACAGTAAAAGACCACAGCCTGAGATTTCACCATCACAACCGTTAATATGATGTTCGACCAAGATCATTCAACCCGGCACTGGAATAGATGGGGCCCATCTGGCATAGGCCCATACCCTATTATTGTCTCTGATCGGATGATCATAGCCGTCAATTGAAAATGGCCAATTACAATTTACTAGCCCGACTCACTTTTTAGATGGGTTAGGGCCTATCTAACCGGGCGAGGGTCAAGCCCGGACTAGAAAATGTGGTCCGTTGTAGTAAATGGCCTTACCCGCCCAGATCCACAGTAATCTATTCCATTGATATGATGGGCCTCACACCCGTGCTGATGCCCTGGTCTTGAAATATACATGTTTACGTATACACGAACCTGAGAATGCAAGCACCGTGCCAACATCTTGTGATGAGTAGCTCAATCCTCCATACTTTCTATCACTCACAGCCCATAATGAGAATATCTACAAAGGTTTAAAAAAATAAAAATAAAAAAAATCAATGGCTAAGATTAACAATTGGGCCCCACACCAATGCGAGTAGGAGCGCTCCCGATGGAAGAGAACCGAATGCTGATTGGCATTGGTGGGGCCCACTTGCTTCTAGAACGACAAGAAATGAGTCATAGATCAATCACGGTCTTAAAAAAACAGTTTCAGTGAAGATGGACGATCCTGTTAGGACCTATGTGGGGCCCACTGTAATGTATTTGTTTTATCCATGCCGTCCATTCATTTTGAAAAATCATTTTAGTGTATGAGACAAAAAATTATGCAGATTGAACATTCAATTGGACCACACAAGCGGAAACAGTAGGGTTTGAATGCCTACCACTGAAAACCTCTTGGGGGCCACATGTGTTTTCGATCAAGCTAATATTTATTTTTTACCTTCATCCAGGTATATGTGACCTTATTAACAGGTTGGATGAAAAATAAACATCACGATGGACCCTAGGAAGGTTTCAACGGTGGGGTTCATTGTCACCACTGCTTCCTGTGGTGTGGTCCACTTACGCCTTATATCTATCTGAAATTTTGTCTCATGCCCTAAAATGATCTTTCAAAGTGGATGGACGGCTTAGATAAAATATATAAATGAAATTGGGCCCCACAAAACCCTGACAGGACTGTCCTGGTGGGGGTAGTGCCCAATCCGCGCCGGACACAAACAGTACAACTCTACCCTACTCGCTCCGTTTCGGTCCAATGACTCGTTTTCTACCCACCAAAGCTGAGTCGACTCAGTTAATTACAACCATTTTTCAAAACAACATAAATATTCAAAGTATGAAATGTTACCTCTGTGTAAGCCATATCATGAAGTGAGAAAACACAGTATACAATGATAGATGACATTAAAGGCCAATTCAAGAAGAGGCTTTTATCCGTAGAAGCCGGTCCTTTTCCATCACCAGCTCCTTCTTCGACACTTTCTTTCACACCATTGCCAGGTGAAGAGGCTTCGAGAGCCTCATTAGTATTTTTTTCTTCCTTGTTCTTCCCCTTGTGCATGTGCAATGTTTCCTACAATAAGAAATATTGGACCTTTTAGACAATTAAAATAAAGACCCAAGTCCATTGATTATGAACTCATACATACAACACATAATCTTCTCAATCACTAATAGATATATAACACATGATCCCTTAGTAAGTACCATGAGTCACTCCGGCAATGCACCCCCAACTAGGTTGAATCGAACACCCTAATCCATAGCTCAAGTGGTAGATTAAGCGAAGATACCTCGTTTCAACACTGAGGTCTTGGTATAGATTCCTTAGCGGGGGTGGCTAATAGTGGAATGTGTACTGACAGTGGCTTGTGTACTGACGAGCTAACCAAAAAAAAAAAAAAAAACTAGGTTGAATCAGGCTGATTAGCCCCCAACTCGGGCGAGTGCAATTTGAGTAAAAAACCCACGTACGAGTCAGACTAGTCGGTGCAACTCACCTTGAGTTGTTGAATTGCAGTTTATTTTATGGAACACATGCTATTGCTCATTCCACTCAAGGCATGTTTGGAATACGGGATTCAATAATAACATAATATATTAAGTGAACATAAATTTCATCCAGTGTTTGGAATCGCTGGGAAGAATTAAATTAATCTAAATATTTGACATTCCAACCTTGATATACAAATTCCAAATCAACTACAATATGTGAACCCCAGATTGATGCATGTGTTTTATCCACACCATTCATTTATATGTGCCCTTTACACGTGACTCTTGAATTACTTATGAATATAGGTGCAGGCATTATATGTGAAATCTGGTTTGTGGATTATATTTCCACTGTCCACCAAGCAATAGTTTCATATGATATGATGAACAATTCGATCGCAAATGAGGGATTGGACTTGGGGCCTTTTAGAATGATTGATTCAATAGTAACATACTATATTAAGTGGATACAAATTCCATATGATGTTTGGAATCAATGGAAAGAATTGAATTAATCTAAATATTTGACCTTCCAGTTGCAACAAGTGATCTGCTTGATATATTATTAGAGTGGAATTTCAATTCTATTACAATCTGAGAACTTCATATTAATGCATGTGTTTTATTCACACCATCCACCAATATGTAACCTTTACATGTGACCCTCGAGTCGCCTATGAATATAGGTGTGGGCATTATATGTGAAATATGATATGTGGATTACAATTCCAATGTCCACCAAGCACTAGTTGTAAGACTATTATCTGGATGCGGAAATCCCAAAGATCGGTTGTGCACAGGTCATAAAGATTTAGGGTTCAAATGGCTTATCTAAGTGGGACGCCATTGCTGAGAATAATAGAATACCAATGCTGTAGTTTTCCTCTCCTTCACACCCTCATATAGAATAACAGATGAGACTTCGAGTTCTGTCGCTGTGTTGGATCGGGGACCCAGCTCCTCTTATATAGAAGCAGAGGAGATGAGAGTTTGAATCCCATCATAACTCTCTCTCCCACTACTCCACATTGTTGTGTCCTAGTATAACCCAAATTGCTGTATACGTAAACAGCAATAGCATTTCAGCCCTAATACGCACTGCTGCGCAGCTAAGTTGCATAGTGGATCACCTGAAATAGGGCCCACTGGTTTACTCAATCTCATAGTCCAACTGCTAAGACAATCTAGACCATTGATCAGTAAGGCCTACCACATAGAGTTCTTACACTAGTTTTAGATAATACAATGAGGAATTCAATCATGAATGAGGCATTAGATTTTTAAAAAACCATGGTATTTCTAGACGGATAATCATTGTGCAATAATTATATTAATTCCATATAATGCAATGCAATACATCTTTCCAAACGTGCCTTTATGGTAAACCTAATAACCTTTTTTATCTGATCAGTTCACTGTGATGCACGTACGATGGCCTCCCTGTTTGTCGATTACAACCGCTAATAAAATCAGCATGAGGCAATTCAAACATTTTGGGGTGTAACCAAACAGACCTTAGGGTTTTACTCATCAAGGTGAGTACTGTAATAGAAAATTAGAATGCGTCGATTAAAACATTATTAAAATTACAAAAACCAATTGAAATTAATCATGATCTGTCTACCAAACATGGACAACGTTGGATGGATTAGCTTACCGGAAGCCAGAAGCAAGCAATTAACACAATGACAGCAAAGAAAGATATGCAAAGGCATGGTAAGAAGTACGGAAACCTGCAATACAATGTGAATTTTCTATAATACAATCCCTAGAAATTACACTGAAAAACAGCATTTACTTGAGAAGTGTTACATACCTCCCAAACAGAGAATCATTCGAAAACAGATTCGGATACTTCTCGGCGGGCTAATACATGAAAACACATCGACAAACACTAGATTTATTAGCCATGTTCAAGTGATGAATCATGGTTGTGTTTAGATGCTCTATTCAACTGGATTGCAATAACTAGTTCAATAAAGTGGAAGTGACCAAGTTGTTATTTAACTACTTAGGATTCATGGGTCTTGATAGGTTATCAATTCCAACGTTTGGATGGCATGCGTCTCAGAGATTCAAGCCTGTCAGAGATTTGGATCGTCCATCAGGTTATGTACAATTTGAACATGCCCTAGACTAAAAAACATAGTGGTCCACTGATCAGGCAGGTCACAATTATACCGTTGTACAAGAAACATGCCATCAACGGTCGAATCCAACACGTGCGGTCCACTTGATGAGTGTACTACCCTGATTTTTGGTACATGGGCTAATGAAAGGCTCAGATTGATTGCATGTGTGACATCCATGGTTGGAATGAGGCTCTGCTTGGTAGCTGTGATCTGGGGACCCATTCTATCAAAACCCAAATATGAAAAAGCCACTAAATCGTTTTTGCATTTGCTGGAGTCCAAACGAAAAGTAATGTAATTGGAATTTGGTGCATACTCCCTCAGGGGCGTTTGGATTGTAAGTTGCTTAAAATAAGTTACTTATGCCACAAGTGACTTATCTCAATTTTTATTTATTGAGAAGATAAGTATGTTTGGTAAACAGCATACTTATGAGCTTCTCATCTCTTTCATCTCTGCTGTGCCTCTCTTCAGCAACATATGAAAAGTAAAAAAGCTATAAAAAAAAAAGTAACTTTAAATGATTAAAAACTTTAAAGTAAAAAAATTATTTTATCTAATCATAAACCAAACTTACTTATCTACTACTGTAAGTAAAAAGTAACTTATTTTGTGGTATCTAAATGGGCCCTTAATATGATTAAAGGGAGGATAATTTTCACGGGTGTACAATAAAGCTCACGTATATGTCACAAATGTGCCAGCATGGCATGATAGGTCTGACATCAGATCCATCCATCAGAACGGGGACACTATATTAATGAACTAATCCAAGAATCAAATTGATCCACTAGTCAAGTGGGCCACAGTTATCAAAACAAATGTGCAGCTCTGAAAAGCTTATCCAAAGTTTTCTAACCCATCAACCTGTTTCCAATGTTGGGGATTATATGATGAGTGGACCAGAATTTTCTTGGAAAATATATACAAGGTCGGACCAACCTGATGGATGGATTGGATCTCACACCTATGTGCCATGCTGGCACGTGTGGGGTGTACATGAGCTTTATTGCACATGCGTGTGGGCTCAACAAAGAATTACTGTAATTCAATTCAATAATACATCCAAACACAAAGCTAAAGCAAAAGTATCAGTATAAAGACAATGGATGGCAAACGTTATCTGTCTGCCTACTTGATGAGTGGATCAGCTTGATTTTTTGGTATGCCCGTAGTAAGACTTAAATACATGTGGCCCACTTGCATTTTTTTAAAAATCAAAGTCTTAAAAATAATACCCAGAGTACCTGTGCTAAGAAACCTCCAATGGCTGGCCCAATAATCAAACCGATGCCCCATGAGGTACTAACCTGAAATGAAAAGACGGGATGAATATTCTTACTCATCTGGGCCGTTCATCAAGTGGGCCCCACTTTTTTAATGATGGAGCCTGAAAATTGGCTCGTCCCATCATCACATGGGCCACATCCGGGGATGTGCAACCAACCTGATGGTCAGAACGACCTGATTTTCAGGGCCACAACAAAAGCACAATGGAAACTCCTGATGAACGGCTGGGATTGACTTAGTGAGGCTTAAAAGTAGGGAAAAAAATTCTTACAATTGACAATCCTAGGGCTTGATGTTCTCGGTGGCCTACTTCTGAAGCGTACGCCTATATTTGAATCAACCAAAGGTTGGAATTACAATATTAAGAAGCATAAACAAAACAATAAATATTTACATGTAAATGGACCACCAATGCAAGAATCTAGACCACTTATCTAGAGTACTTCATTGTGTATGGGCCACATGACAAAAATACACCTTGAGGTATTAAATGAAAGAAAATTTGGCAGGTGGTCCATCTATAGAAGGACTGGCATGATGAACGGTCAGGATCATCACATGGTGGGTCCCACTTAGCTTTCTTCCTTTGCATGTAGAAAGCGTACCTTTATTGGGCCCAGTATGCCATTGAAACACCAAGCAGAAATCTGGTGGAAATTGCCATCCAAAAGTTTAAGCTGAGGCCAAACAGTGTGTTGAAAACAATCCTGTGGCAAACAATGAGCCACGTCAACGTCAGAATATAAACAATGTAAGATGTGGAGCCCACCATGTATGGTCTGGCCCACATGTCTATTCCAAATGTTGACTGATGGTCAATCAGTTTCAACCGTCTATTTTTCTTTTGGGTACATGTGGAGCCAACCTGATGGTTGGATCAGCTTGATTTTTGGACCATGGAACATAGACAGTTTCATCTTCCTGATGAACGGCTTAGATCTTTCAGATACACGTGCCAATTTGATACTTACACTGAAAGAACGCCCAGCAATACGACAGGTTTTCGGCCGTACCGATCCGCTACCACTCCCCATAAAACAGAAGTGAAAGCTCTTCCCAACATAAATGCAGCTCCTTCGAAACGAATAAAAGGAGTTATATGATTTACTCAGGCTGTATAGACGATTGATACGCCGGCACTAAGAGATTATACACGTGGCATACATTAAGTGAATTTAAACTTACAAAATAGTGTATCGCTTAGTCAAATTTCCAAAAGATATTGGTTGAACGATCCAAACCCCTGATTTGTGAACACGTGTTTGTGGGGACAGGATTATTGGATATTTTTAAAATTTAACCGTCCATTAAATGTCCACCAATCTGATGACAAGATAGCAAAACAAGTGAACTGTTTTTTTATTCATGGTACATCTAAAATGTAAACTGGGACCATGGTTTGGTTTGATTTAAATTAATTGTATCCCACTTATGTAATTTTAAAATAATTTTTAAGTGCTTGCATATCATCCATCGCAATGCGGCCGAGTTTATCTTGAAGTTTTTTCTGAAAAAATAAGCAAACTAAGTGGAAGAGAAGGAAAAAAAAAAGAGTCAAAAATTTGATAACCGCTGTGTTGACGTCACCAAGTTCTGTGGCTCCCATGTATGTGTTATATATATATATATATATATATATATATATATATATATATATATACTCACTCTCGGTCCATCTAGTGAGCTCATAATAAGGCTTGAGCTAAAAAATAAGGCAGATCCAAAAATCAAGTAGACCACACAACAAAAATCAGTAGTGGATTAAGCATTTACAATTGAAACCCTTTTAGGGTCGCAGAAGTTTTGGATCAATATGATATTTTTTAAATCTTCATCTAGGTTTGTGACCTTATAAACAAATTGGATGGGAAATAAATACTCTGGTGGACCCGGAATGTTTTAACAGTGAGAATTATTGTCACAGCTATTTGTAGTATTGTCTGCTTGAATTTTGGATATAACTTATTTTTGGGCTGGTGCTCTAAAATGATCTCACCAAATGGATGAACAGTAGGAATAAAGTAAATACATCATTGTAGGGCTACGTAACTTTGATATTCTTTGTACCGTTCGTCGTCTTCGCACAGCACGTACCCACCCCACCAACCCACGTTGGTAGTGTGTGGTACATCAGCCAATTTGCTTGCCTCTTGCAGCATATGATGCTTGGGAATCGGATTGGCTGGTGTACCACACACCACTGACTTTACTGGTACATGTACGTAAAATACCAGTGCCGATGCTCCTCGGGCTATACGAAGGGTTCAAAGGAGATCAAAGTTATATGGGCCTCACAATAATTTATTTATTATATCCATACCATTTATCCATTTTGTGAGATTATTTTAGTCCATTAAACCAAAAATAAGTCATATCCGAAGCTCAAGTGGACCACACTGCAAATATCATTGGAGACAATGATTATTGCTGTCAAAATATTTGCAGTGCCTACCATAACGTTTATTTCCCGTCCGATATAAAGGTCAGGCAAACCTGGATGAAGAGAAAAAACAACTATCATATTGATTCAAAACTTCTGTGACCTCAAAAGGGTTTCAATGGTATACGTCCAATCTCCCATTGCTTTTTTAAATGTAGTCCACTTGTTCTTTGCATCTATTTTATTTTTTGGATCAAGCCTTACAACGTAGCTCACCAAATGGATGGACAGCTTGGATATAACACATACCTCATGGTGGGACCCATGGAACTTGGTGACGTCAACACACCAACCAGGTGGTGGTGTGTGTGGTACACCAGGTGGTGGTGTGTGTGGTACACCAGCCAATCCTACCACCCAATCAGCTTCTGCTTGATAGACAGGCACTTGGATATTATGTAGTTTATTAATGCCATTCATCAGTTTTTCCAACTCGGCTTAGGTAATGAGCCTAAAATTGAAGCATATCGAAATCTCAAAGGGACCACACCATAGGAAGATGTGGACCTTCATAAGGTTCATAATGATGTTTATTTGTTATCCAACTTGTTTATAAGATCACGCAGACATGATGAAGGAAAAACACAAATATCAGCTTGCTCCAAAACACAAAATTTTCATTCACATTCTTTGTGTGATCCATTTGAGCTTTGTATATGCTTCATTTTTGGGTATAATAAAATGGATGGACAGAGTAGATAAAATACATCAATCACAGTGAGACCCACGGAGTTTACTCAGTACTCAATCCACTTCCAATTGATTGTAGTACTTAGCAATTGGAGGACTCTAGAGAATTATAAATGGGCGGTCAACAAAAATTTCAACTATGGCAGATGTGCAATGGGCGAAAAATCCTCCAACTGATGGTCAGGATCATCAGTGTAATTTTTGGTATATGGCGGATCCATGGCATATCATAATAAATGAACGGTTTGGATCTAATTTTCAAAACTACGACTACATTAGCATTTGGCACTAGATACTTTAAAAGATGGAGTGTGGACGTAAAATGCTCACCTACACAGCCTACATAGAAGCCTATATCTTGCTCCTTGGCAATATGAAAATCTCTGACCTGTGCAAAACAAATCCAAATGATTTTTACAACTAAATAATTAAGGTTTTTATTTTTTTATTATTTTTTTATTTTTTAAGATCAACGGTTAAGCAGGTTTGGCGGAATAAACCCATCCATAGTAGGTCCTACTAGAAGAATGGTCTAGATTATTAAGCCATGGGTCCATTTCTACATACTGGTGCATCAGCGAATAGAAGGTGGAAATGCGTACCATGAAGTACAGGAACGGAAACAGCGATGATACCGGCAAGCTGCAAATGATGAAAACACGACGTTAGGGTGGGATTAAAGAAGAACACGGGAAGAATATTCTCTTACCTCTCTATGTATGCCCCTTTGATTGACAACACAAACTCAAGAAAAAGTCTCATTTGTACTAAAGAGGAGAGAAGCTACTACATTTGGACATACATAGGTGTGGATTCAATCAGGTGGGGACCTGATTGAATTAAGTTAGATCTTGACAATTTGATGTATGTGCTGTATATACAACACATCGGCCATCCGTTTTCCAGCTCATTTTAGGATGTGGACTCAAAATTGAAGCAGATCCAACTAAGTGGTAATTGGCTTACTACCATTAAAAACTTCCTAGGCCCACTGTAATGTTTAAACGTCATGCATCCAACCTATTGATGAGGTTACATAAATTTGGATGAAGGGAAAATACAAATATTAGCTTGATCCAACACGTTTGTGCTCTCAAGAAGTTTTTAATGGTCAATCATTACTGTTTCTTGTGATGTAGTCTACTTGAGATTTGGATATGCTTTGGGCCCACATCCTAAAATGAGCTGAAAAAATGGATGAACAACATGGATTTACAACACATGCATCAAGTTGTGTCTCACGGTTAGGTCCTGGCCTGATTAAATTTGTGCTTGACATACATACACCATAAAAACCTGAAGAAAGCAAGCATATATATACTTCACTGCCTTGACATTCTATAAAGCTCATTAAATAAGTTTTCCTGATTTATACATCACCAAACCACTTAGATCGTTGCAATTAATGTATGGATCTACCATGTCACCCCACTCAAAAAACACTTGAACAAATTAAAAGTAATCTTTGGTGCATGGTAATAAACATGACCAAACATTATTATATTTTATTCTACATTGCATTAATTCATTATGAAATTTCATAATACTTTTGCAGCCAAGCATAGCCCAAGCAGTTAAAAAGATTTAAAAAGAGAAATTTTCCAGGCAACCACTTATATTTAGGGTTATTCATTAAAAAAAAAAATGCCTACTTTTTAAATATTTAAAGCAACACACCAATATGCTGATAGAAAACTCCTTTAACTTTAATTGAACATCTTCACGCTATTAAAAAGTTAGAATTGCCTTTATGCCCTTTCTTTTCACAATTATACCCTGTTGGAAGATGTAAGCCTGCATAAATTCTTCAACTTTATGTATGTGTGTGATCAATGAGTCCATTCATAAGATTCGATGAAGCCCACCTTTGTGATCATCAACATTGCCCATTCATTTTTCCATCTCATTTTAGGTCAAGCCAAAAAATGAAGCATATTTGAATAGCAAGTGGACTGCACTAGAGGAAATAGTAACTATTGATCGCCTACCATTAAAAACATAAAAGGGACAATAGAAGTTTGGGAGTGAGTTGATATTTGTGTTTCACTTCATCCAGGTCATTGTGGCCTCATCAACAGGTTATATCGCAAATAAACATCAT
The DNA here is from genome assembly GCA_021015155.1 of Magnolia officinalis. NCBI lineage: Eukaryota > Viridiplantae > Streptophyta > Magnoliopsida > Magnoliales > Magnoliaceae > Magnolia > Magnolia officinalis. The sequence continues at coordinate 40,502 of JAJHSJ010001413.1, forward strand.
GGTTAGCTCTAGGCAAGTTTCAACAGTGGGCATCAATATCTCACCATTTCATTTGGCGTGGTCCACCAAGACTTCAAATAGGCTTCATTTTTCAGCATCAGTGAGTTAGGAGGAATCACAGGGTGGACACCATACATTCATTTTTCCATTTCATTTTAGGGCATGAGCCCAAAAATGCTGTAGATCCAAATCTCAAGTGGGCCACACCATAGAAAGAAGTGGGGATTGAATGCTTTCTATCAAAAACTTCTTGGAAACTGCAGAAGTTTTGGATCAAGCTGATGTTTTTATTCCCCTTTCATCCAGATCTGTGTGACATTATTAACAAGAATTATATTGCATGCAAATGAACATCATGGTGGACCATAAGAAGGTTCGGGCATCATTGTTCCCGTTGGTTTCTGTAGCGTGGTTCACTTGAGCTTTGGATCGGCCTCATTTTTGAGCTTATGCCCTAAATGATATGATAAAATGTATGAACGGTGTGGATATAAGTTATACATCATATAGTGGGCCACATAACACATACATCATGGTGGGTCCGCATAATTTTGCCACGTAAACAACGCCTTAAAAAGGAGGAGAGGAAACAGCGACGTCTGAATTTTTCCCACGCGTGGGCCATTGTGATATATATGTTTCATGCACGCGTCCATCCCTTTCACAGCTCGGTTTAGGGAATAAGCCCAAAATTAAAGCGTATCAAAACGTCATGTAGACGACACCGACTTGACTGCGACCCGGGAATCTGCCATGTGGGTGAGATCCTAACCATAAAGCCCACCTTGATGTATTTATTGTATATCCACACCGACCATCTGTTTTTCCAACTTATTTTAAAACATGCATGGTTAAAAATAATAATTACAGCAAATAAGAATTTCAGGTGGACCACGGCATGGGAAACAATGGTCATTGTACGCCACCATTAAAAACTACCTAGTGTCCAGCATAATATTTATTGGCCGTCCAAAGGTCAAACAGACCTCATGGGAGCTCTGTGTGGGCCATACTGTGATGTGTGTCAACAATCAATACCGTGCATTTGATGGGTCCTTTAGGTTATGGGATATGTCAAAAATCATCTGTACATGGAACTCAGGTGGGCTTGGTAAAGCTATTTAAAGACATGCCTAAAATATGAAAGCACTTAATGGGACCCACCTGAGTTTTGGATGCAGCTGAAACTTGGCTCAACCCCTCATTCAAGTGGGACACACACAATGGATGGGATGGATTTGTGAACCACATCTCAGTGGGCTCAATAAATGATTATGAATGGTTTAATGGGAGGATAACCCTCTCAACTCTTGTATGTAGTGTGGCCCACCCAATTCATGGATTGATTTGATTTTTAATCCTGTGGCCCACCATGGAATGGTGCATCTGACTGATGGTGTTGATATTCAACACACATCACAGTGGGGCCCACACAGCCTGACCTAATGAAGTACCATATTCGTATATAAGCTTTGATCCACACAGACACCCTCATCCATAGCTCAAGTGGTAGACTGAGTGAAAGATACCTCGTTTTAACACGGCTCACACTAAAATGTTGTGTACTAAAAAAATAAAAGCTGAAACGACTACTGTTATTGTGCCCTGTGGGCCCCACCATGATGTATCTGTTTTATCCACGCGGGATGTCTAATTATGGAAAAAAATTAGGTTATTTTAAATATTTTAAAAGCGGACATATAATTTCTGTCAATGGCACTAAATGCAGGTGGCTATATGTAAGAAATTCCAAAAAAAGAAAAAAGATAAAAAAGAACGAGCATAAACCATGGATAAGAATATCATTTGAAATCGAAACAATTCGACCCAATAACTCTAATTATCTGATTAGTAGATTAGTTCTACTCTCTCTCTCTCTCTCTCTCTCTCTCTCTCTCTCTCTCTCTCTCTCTCTCTCTCTCTCTCTCTCTCTCTCTCTCTCTCTCTCTCTCCTCAATCCTAGAACCGAAGGCCGCGTTTGGTTGCCTTGGAATTGTGATCAGGCCAACTTGTTTATATCCTGCCAGTTTCATCTCATCTCCTACATGCGATGAAACAAGTGGCTATATCGATCTCACTTCTCTTAGACTCTCATTTCAAAAGTCACTTGGGCGGCCTGGAAAACGTCATCTGAACGTCCAAACGCGACGTAAATCGGATCCATCTAGTCTCCAATCATTAAATAAAAAAAAGACAGGTTGCATCTGGATGCGCGCCAGCCAGATGGGATGGTTTTTTTTTTTTTTTTTTTTTCCGTTCAGAATCATATTTGGGGTGCCAGATTTCGGAAAAACCACTAAGCAGGATTCTATTCTTCTACTCATTCCACCCCAAATCGAGATTTAAACGAGATTAATAACTTTCGACATGAAACTATCCGAATATCATTATGTTCAGCAAAAACACGAAACAATGCAAAAAAACGAAAGAAAAATAAAAGAAGAAGAAAAAGAGCGGATTCTTAAGTAGGATCCTTACAAGAGCAGAGTGCTGCAATCCAAACGTATATGAATTCTTTCAGCGGGATTCCAGTCCGGGTCTCGTTGATCCGATCCAGCTTACACCCTGGACAGTTCTCATAGTAGACCTGGTTCTTCTTTAACAAGGGTTCTCTTCCGTCTCCCATGCCAAACACTCTACTCTCCTTGGATATAATTTTTTTTTTTTTTTTTTTTTTTTTTTATAAAGATTCCTGCAAATCGCAATTTGTAATGGAGGAGAGAAACCCAAAATGAGATTTCCACAAATCGCGATTTGTGATAGTAATTCGTCGAGAGAGAGAGAGAGAGAATGTATCCCTCGTCTTATTTTGTGGTGAAATGGAATGAAATGGAAGGGCTTGCATGATAATTTAAGTAAGGCCGAGATTTTGGTTCGTGAGTAACGGATGGACTATTGTTTTTCGCGACTCCCTCTGTTACATTTGAAGGTACGGACAACGGATCTGAACTGTTCATCCGGTGATCATGGAAGGGATAATGAAAAAAAGTAATCTGATTTCGGTAAGTTTTGTTGCTGCTTGGTTTTCGGGAGTTGGAATGCGGGCGTGCTAGAATTGAATTTCCGGCTCAATCCATTGTGAACAACTATGACCCCAAGCGTCGACAATGACAGACACGTAGTGTATGTGACTGAAATCTAATTAGATCAGCCGCCACTCGCTCAATGTGTAAATAGGATCAGACGATATTTACAAGATAGGGTTCTTCTCCGATGATGGGTTACACCTTTAATTATATTATAGGAAAGTAATTTTCGATATAGACAAAGTGAAATGAGAAAAGGATTCTTATAGCTGATTATGAATAACAGTTGCAAAACATATATTTTCTAATGCAGAACTGAATTATTTATACGTGCAAGTATAAACTCAAATTACATCTATAAAATTAGCAGCTACTTAATTAGATTATAGATTGCACTACAGAATGTAAATAGCAGATGAAAAATAAAGGATTATACTAAGAAATGTAATTTACTTGGCACAAAAAATTAAAGACTATACTACGAATGTAAGAGACTGATAAGTAAAAGGATAATTGAAATATAATGTTTTATTTGATTTGATTGTTATGCGGCGACTTCTTCTTATTGCATTACTCTTCTATTTATAACTTTACTCAGACTATCTACATCCTTCCCACGTTCTAACGGTCACTATAATCGTTTTAGCATTACTTATTTTCCTGTTTCTTTTTCCGCCATTTGTCTTATATCCGCTACTTCATGATCGTACTTCATTTGACCGTTCAAACAATGACGTGGCATTGCTCATGCATTCCAGCTATGTTACCAAGAAATCCTCACTGTGCATCTTTGCAAATCTTCAAAACAACACGTGAATCCATACAAATCAAACGTAACGTACTCTAGAGTGGTTCTCATGAGGAATGATGAGCACGGGATGAACAAGTTTAGGATGTGATTAGTGGAGTTTTACTTATGACTTCGCTCCATTGAAATTTTTATTCTCTACTATTGTTTTGGTGGTAAGAAATTGCTAATATTGTGGATTTAGAATAAAATTTGCTTCTTTGGGTTATCCTTGTGGCCCATACTAGATCATTATTAGTAAATTATGGCGATGAACCATGAATGGCTGAGAGTAGGCCTCAACCAATTGATAAGGTGAATCGTGCGAAGAGAGATATAACATGTGCATGCCAACGGGGTATGTGGATGCATGGCTTTTATCCACACCGTCCATCCATTTTTCCATATTATTTCAGGGTAAAACCTCGATGAGGCAATTCTAAGGCTCAATTGGACCACACAATGGGGATTAATAACTTAGCTTGAAAACCTTTTGGGGGGCTTAATCCTTAACTTTTGTAAGACATAGGAAGGCTTCAATGATGGGTGTTCAATCCTACTGCCTCTTGTGATGTATCCTACGTGAGTTTTGGATTGGGATCCATCTCAATTTGCGGATAACATCTTAATATGACTAAGATGAGCTGTTGCAATGAGTACATATAACAAGTCCCCACGGACCTAAATTGAGAGATCGATCAAGTCAACTCGGTCCAACTTGACTCAACACTAAACCAGTCAAACTGAATTGTCAATTTATTATTATTATTTATTTATTTATTATATTTTTTTAAATCTATGTTCCTGGAAATAGAAAGTTTTGGTGGGCCATGATGCGTGTGTGACATCCAGGTGGACTACGCCATATATAGAAACAGTTTTCATTGAACGCCCACCATTGAAAACTTCTTAATTAGGGGCCACCATAATGTTTATTTGCCATCCAACTTGTTCATAAGCTGAAAGAGGTCTGGATGAAGGGACCACACAAATATCAGCTTAATCCAAAACTTTTCTGTGGCCCTCAAGAAGTTTTAGTGGTGTGCGTTCAATCACCACTCTTTCCTGTGGTGTGGTCCACCTGAGATTTCGATCTGCTGCATTTTTTGGTTCATGCCTTAAAATGAGCTGGCGAAATGGATGAACAGCATGGATATTAAGAAAAATACATCACTGCAGGCCTAAAGTCAGGGATCCATTGAACCTGCGCGGGGGAGTTACTGGAGCCGGGTAACAAGTTAGTGGGAATTGCCCTGACCGTGGGGCCCACGTTAATGTATTTGTTGTATATCCATGCGGTCCATCAGTTTTTCCATCTCAATCTAAGGCATGGTCCCAAAAATGAAGCAGATCAAAATCTCAGTTTGACCACACAACATGAAACAGTGGTGATTATCCACCGTTAAAAGAGTCCTAGGGCCCACCATATTGTTTATTTGCCATCAAACCTATAGACAAGGACACACAGACCTGATGAATGGAAAAGACAAATATCAGCTTGATTCAAAACTTTTGTGGGCCCCAAACCGTTTTCAATGTTTTGCATTCCATCCTATGCATTTGTCGCACAACCATCTGTCACACGTCCATTTCCACCCCTTGGCGGATTTGAACGTTGGTGGTTGACAATTTAAAAATGCATCATGAAAAATCACGATATTTTCACAGAGTACTAATCAAATCAGGACCGTCAACGGGTCGGGTTTGGTGGGGCCTCCTAGTATGCATACACCACGGTATTGATCGTTTAGGTCAAGGTTCAGGTCTCCCTTTTAAAGACCCGGAACCAATCCGGTTTGTTGAAGTACCTGTCGGGTATCCATGGGACAATTGGATTCAGGTCTCCAGTCGCATATTAGAATTTATATGTTTTGGGCCTCGTGATGGATGGATTAGATCACACATACATTGCCACTCTGACACGAGCGCTGAGGTGTAAACTGGGTCTCTTACATTTGGGTGGTCCAAAAGACCTCATTCTTTTGTTAGAATAATCAATATATATTGTGTATATAAATATCAATATCAACTCAGTCAAAACTTGACTCATCTGACCCTAATTTTAACTGAGTCCAAGTTGACAGGTCTATTTGTTGTTGCTTAATATGGACGCATGGTCATACGTATTACGAATGGCCCAAATTCAATCAAATGTGTATTATATTAGGAATAGTATCCGGTGTGCTATATTGTACTCAAATTGATTAAATGCTTACGACCCCAGGTGTTAAACTAACCGGATTAAATTATATTTGTAGAGATTGATCTGACTGTTCAACCACCTATGTTACAATGATCAAGTAATTTCGAAGGATATGGTTAGTCTTTTAAATGAGATATTTTTTCCCTTACGCTAAAGATTTTTTTTTTTTTTCATTGGTGATAGTATTTTCAGGTTCTCAATGATACAATGATGGATGATTAAGATTAAAAACTTAAAACATAGCCGTTGATTTTATTAATTTTTAAGTAAGAATAGGACAATCAATAAAAGAAAATTAAACTAAGTAAGAAATAAAAATAATTACCTATAACTACCTGTGTGGATAGAACAACTGAGGTGTATAGTTTCCATACGTGACCAATATAATATACTAAGTGTTGTGAGAAAAGTCTTCACCACCTTCGACCGGTCGTGGGATTGCTCGACCGGTCGTAGGAGCTACTCGACCGATCGTGGCTTGCACGACTCGAAGTCTAGCGAGCTCAGTTTTTTGGTGTCCGGGATTCACGACCGGTCAAAGGGATGGCTCGACCGGTCGAAGGGGTCCCACGACCAATCGTAGCCTCGGTTCGACCAGTCGTAGTTTACGCATATTCGTTTTCGAATCCGATGCGAACTGCGGATTCTATGTCACCTTTCGCAATGGTGCGAAAGGAAAGTTGCCTAAATTATAAATAGGTGTTCCTAGGGCTTTTCTAGGTATGGGGAAAGCCTTCTAAAGGTATTCTAAAGGGTTCTAGGGTTATCAAGGGTGTAGCAAGGGTGAGATTCGAGGTTATTCGAATCAGGTAAGTCCTCTCTCTTGTAATTTCTGTTTCATAGTGGAGATCTGTCGCTTTGTGCTGTGTTTTTTTTTTCCCGCAAGGGTTTTCCATATTAAAATCTGTGTGTTCTCTTTGTATGCTTGGTGCCATTGAATTATTATCTAGATCTAGATCTGTGTGATTCTACAGGCCAAAAATCCCAACAAGTCGTATCAAAGCAATCGTTGGGCACAGATCTAAATTTGAGGGATTAGTAATAATGGCGAGCACCAGGAATGAGATTGAGAAGTACTCAAGGAAAAATAATTTTGAGTTATGGAAGATCAAGATGATGAGTTCCTTAATCAAGCAAGGCGAAGATGGTGCTCTTAAGGAGCGAAAGTCTACTATGACTGATGGTGATTGGAATACTCTTGATAAGAATGTTTTATCATCGATCCGTTTATGTCTCACGGATGAGGTTCTCTACAACGTCATGAGGGAGAAAACTGCGGCTAAGTTATGTGCGAAGTTAGAGGATGTCTATGCGAAAAAAGTCTCTGAAAATCGCCTGCACTTGAAGCAGTAGTGGTATAACTTTAAGATGGCAGAGGGTAGAGATCTGGAGGCTCACATCAACAACTTTAATAAATTAGTTTGCAAATTGCTAGATATGGAGGAAGTGATGAAAGATGAAGAACAAGCATGTATGTTACTAAATTCTCTTCCGACGTCGTATGAGTCATTCAAGGACACTATGTGCAGCATGAATAAAACCCTGAGTGTCGACACCGTTATCTCAACCCTTCAAGCGAAGGCTATAAGACAGCTAAACAGCGACATGGGGACATCTTCTGATGCACTGTTTACAGTGGGTACGAATTCTGAATAAGGTAAAGGTTCTTCAGGCTCTAGATCCAAATCAAAGGGAAAGGGCAAAGGAAAGGTGAAGTGCTGGAATTGTGGGAAGGAAGGACATGTGAAGAAGGATTGTGGAAATCCTAAATCGAAGAGAGAAGATTCTGAGGCTTCGTACAGGGAGGCCAATGTTGCCACGTCAGATGGATCGAGTGGATGTGATGGTGATGTTTTATCTGTGTCTTAGCTCAGACGGTCATACGATGATCGTAAGGACGAGTGGATGCTAGATATAGGGGCATCTTTTCACATGACTCCTCATCGGAGTTGGTTCGCCAGCTATAGGAAGTGCGATGGTGGACAGGTATTTATAGGCAATGACATTGTTTGTAATGTTGTGACTGTTGGTACGGTGTACATCAACATGTTTGATGGGGTGGAGCGTACCCTGACTGATGTCAGGCACGTTCCTGATTTGAAGCAGAATCTGATTTCTCTTGATGTGCTTGAGGCAAAAGGATGTAAGTACACAGGTATTGGTAGTGCTCTTAAAGTATCTAAGGGGGCACGGGTAATCATGAAAGCGCAACCACTTGGTAACTTGTATAGGTTGATCGGGAGCACTTCAAACAGTGGAGTTACAGTAGATGTAGCGAATTCCACCTCTGCACGTATGTGGCATGTTGGGCATGGCCACATGAGCGGGCAGGGTAGGAAGGTTGAGACGTGTGGACAAGGATACAGAGCAGGTGGAGTAACCACCTGTGAGAAGAATCACACGGCATGATCGCAGGATATCGGCAAGGTACATGGACGACTCCAATATCACAAGGGATTCATCTTCTTTTCAGATGGCTCTAGGTAAGCCTGGTGCTGAGAAGTGAAAGGTGACTATGGGTGATGTGATGGATTCGTTGTACCAGACCGACATATGGGAGCGGGTGGAGCTTCCAGTGAGCCGAAAAGCAGTTCGATGCAGGTGGATCTTCAGGAAGATGCAACATAGATACAGAGCGAGGTTGGTAGCGATGGGTTATGCTCAGAGAGAAGGGATCGGCTTCTCAGAGATATTCGTGCTGACGGTATAGCAGGTGTCTATTAGATCCGTAATTGGCACTGGTTGGCCAACGTGATCTTGAGCTGGAAGGATGGATGTGGAGTCTGCACTTCTGCAAGGGAAAGTGAAGAGCAAATCTACATGAAGCAACCAGAGCGATTCGAAGTTAAATAGGCTGAGAAAAGACTTTGCAGGAGGTCGTGGTTCGACCTGTCGCCTAGGCAGTAGTTTGATTCCTTCATGGATGAAGGATCGGGGGGCTGCAAAGATGGTTCTTGGCATTGAGGCTGAAGGAGGAGTAGGCTGTGGTAATCACAGAAGGAATACTTTGTGTGTAGATATTGATCAAGGATGTGATGGGCCAGGTGAAGCCAGAGAGCGTTCCCTACGCGTCTCTCCTCAAGTTTTCCTTAGGACATGTCCCAAAACAGATGAGGAAAAAGCAGAATATCTCATGAGCCTTATTCGAATGCGGTTGGTAGTGTATGTCATGGTCTAGATTAGACCAGTTATTTCACAGGCTATCAGTGTTGTGAGTAAGACCCCGGCAAGCAATATTGGGTAGCGGTAAGATGGTAAGAAGACGGAGCGTGCAAGAGAAGCTATGATGGAATACAGAAATAAGAGGAGAGGTCAAGGAGTTACACGGTTGAAGTTGAAGACTTGGTGAAAATTGTTGTGAGAAAAAGTCTTCACCGCTTCGACCGGTCGTGGAATGCTCGACCGGTCGTAGGAACTGCTCGACTGATCTTGACTTACACGACTCGAAGTCCAGCGAGCTCAGTTTTTTGGTGTCCGGGATTCACGACCGGTCGAAGGGATAGCTCGACCGGTCGAAGGGGTCCACGACCAGTCGTAGCCTCGGTTCGACCAGTCGTAGTTTACGCAGATTCGTATCCGAATCCAATGCGACTGCAGATTCTATGTCACCTTTCGCAAGGTGCGAAAGGGAAGTTGCATAAATTATAAATAGGTGTTCCTAGGGCTTTTCTAGGTATGGGGAAAGCTTTCTAAACGTATTCTAAAGGGTTCTAGAGTTATCAAAGGTGTAGCAAGAGTGAGATTCGAGGTTGTTCGAATCGGGTTAGTCCTCTCTCTTTGTAAATTCTGTTTCATAGTGGAGATCTATCACTTTGTGCGTGGTTTTTTCCCGCAAGGGTTTCCACGTTAAATCTGTGTGTTCTCTTGTATGCTTGGTGCCATTGAATTGCTATCCTAGATCTAAATCTGTGTGATTCCACAGGCTAAAAATCCCAACAGTAAGGACTCGATAATCGTGGAATCCGACAATGAAGGTCATTGATATTTAACATATTCCTAAGGCGTACTGTAATGATGGTGCTAGACAGTAATAGATTAAGATAATATAAAGATTCCGGACTTGCTACAGCATAACTAGATAGTAGTGGAAATCTAAGTTAAAACTATGATAGGCAACGTTGTGTGTAGAGATCGATTGGTTTTGTGTGGTTGGAGATTAGAGCTCTCTTTGAGTTTAAGTTTTATAGACTGGAGAGGCTGTAGCCTTGCGTATTCTTCAATATCATGAAAGATTTGGAGGGTCATCCGTCTATGTAAGCATATCCTATCGCGTACAACCACATGCACAAGATATTGACATTCCAATTGTGCATAGGAGTATTTTCCGAAGTCCTCTCGTAATTGGACTCTCACATAGAAATTTGCTTTGCTTGACTTAATCATACTAGAGAGTTGCTTTTAGTAAGACTCCAACATCAAATGCTAGATAAAATTTACTTCGATAAGAATTTGATACGTAGATAATTGCTTTTGATGGAACTCTACGCTTATATATGCATGTATATAACTCCTTGTGAAGTTTATCTCTCTACTACATTTGGTATGACCACCACGTGGCATTTCTAAACCATTTGATCTGGCAGTGATCAGCCATGGCGTAAACACCATTTAACTCAAGTAAATGATTGACTTGATTTTAATCGGGTCCAAGTTTATAGCCCTTAACTTTTAACCCAAAAAAGTGAGAGCCAACCTCACCGATGTTCTTAATTGGGTTTAAAATTATCTACAGACCCATTAAAATCAGGCCAGAACAGCAAATCTAACCTAAATCAAACAATATTCACTTTAAAATGTTGCCACATTCTCAAGTTTGGCAATTTTAAATTTCCACAATTTCATTGTAAAATATTAGTGACATTTAACTAAAATTTACTTAAATTTAAAATTATTAAATACAGATATATTTAAACTTTAAAATAATTTAATAATTTATAATAAATAATTTAAAAATTTTTTCATTGGACCACCTGCCTTTTTTAGCTATGGACCATGAACCACCTGCTTTTAAATAGTAATATTAGACCTTTCCTTTCGAAATGACAACATTTCAGCGGCTTCATCCATTGTATGAATGTCATTGCATGGGAACACATGAGGATAGGTACACATGAACGTCTCTGCACGAAGATAGGTGCGGCCCATCGGAATAGTGCTAATTCATCTAAATTTATGTGACTTGATCAACAAGTTAGAGGGAAAATAAACATTACAGTGGGCCCTAGTAGCTTTTAAATGATAAGGCGTTCAATCAACACTGTTTCCTATGGTATATATGGTCCACCTGAGAATTGATCCACTTCATTTCTTATATCATGCTCTCAATGATATGGTAAAACGTATGGACGGCATGGATATAGAATGTATGCATCAAGGTGTACCCCACAGTAAGGGTCACACCCGTCTTGGGTGGGGCTAAGGCCGCACCTAACCCGCGGAAGCAGATTCGCTGGTGTACCCACACCACCATCCGGAAGCGATATAACTGTTGTTTTGACGTTAGCAAGTGTTGTGGGTTCCATCGTGAGGTTGTGTTATATCAAACCATCCATCCATTTGGCGAGCTCGTCGTAAGGCTTGAAACTAAAAATAAGACAAAGCTAAATATCAAATGGACCCACACACTACAAGAAACTAGCCTTTACCGGCGGTCAAAACCGCCGGGAAAGGCCAAGAAAACCGCAGGCAAATCCTTTGCCCGCGGCTATCTAACAGCCGGTAAAGCCTCAGTCGGTAAAGGCTTTACCGGCGGCCGGGACCTTTACTGACAGTTGTGCTGGACGCCGGTAAACCATCAGTTTTTGTTGAAAAATGGTCAAAAGCTACGGACAAAATCCGTAGCTAGATATGACTAGCCCCTCAGAACAACCGTAGCCATTTGTACCATAGCCACGGTAAATGCATAGCTTGCTGAGTGGGGTTCAGAAAGTTGGATACAAAGATAAAAACAAAAACAAAAATTAAAAAGATGATATGCATGAATCTGGAAGGGAAACAAGCATCAATTAATCAGCGAAAGCCAAGAAACCAAATTAAAAGTTACAATTCAGAAAAGCTAGAAAGAACATACAGTATGTGCAAGTTCGGCAATTGAGATAACTCTGGTGGAAGGCTCCTAGATAAGTTGTTATCGTCCAGAAGGCTGCAAAATTCATTTTCCAATACCTTGAATGTAATCCAACAGGAAAAAAAAAAAAAAAAAAAAAAAAAAAAAAAAAACCATTAAAGCTTAACTTACAAGTGAACAAGAATTGGTAATTTGGAAAGCTCAGGTGGAATTTCCCCACTGATTGAATTATTGTTCATGTGCCTGCCAAAGAAAGCAGATTATTATATCAAAATGGTTAAACTTTTGTGCCAAATAAAAGCGGCATTGCAAATCAAAGCCCACTCACAAATGCTTTAATTTCTCCAACTATGCAAATGATTTTGGTATTGGTCCCGATATATGGTTCTGATCTATTTGTATTCTGTCCAGCTTAGGAAGAAAACCAAGCTCATCGGGCAAAGAACCTGATAATTGATTTCCATTCAAGAGCCTACAACGAATA
>JAJHSJ010001488.1:0-47061 GCA_021015155.1 Magnolia officinalis
CCTGCTGGGGTTAGTCATGTATCTGCTCATAACACCTATTGCATATGAAATATCTGGTCTTGAAGAGACCATGACATACATCAAACTGCCAATGATGCTTGAATATGACCCATGAGACATCATTTATTTTTCTTCATCTATAGTAAGACATAGTTCAGAAGAAAGCATAAAGTGAGTAGCATGGGGTGTGCTATTCGGTTTCGCCTTGTTCATACCGAACTTAACCAATACCTTCTCAAGGTATTCTACTTGTAATAACTGTAGCCCACTCTTCTATTTGTCTTTGTGAATATTTATGCTGAGAATCTTCTTTTCTGCCATTAAATCTTTCATTTAGAATGTCCTTGACAATTGAGTCTTCAATGTATCGATCTCCGACATGCTATGACTGACAATAAGTATGTCATCTATGTACAATACCAATATGATGAACTGTTTATCATTCAGTGTCTTGTAATAGACACAATGATCATATTCATTTATGGTAAATAGCTAACCTAACATGAAAGTAACAAACCTTTTGTACCACTGCCTAGGCAACTGTTTCAAGTCGTATAACGACATCCTCAACATGTAAACTTTGTTCTATGCTTCTTGCACTTTGAACACTTCTGGTGTCTCCATGTAAATCTGCTCTTCCAACTCCCCATGTAGGAAAGAAGTCTTTACATCCATCTGTTCCAATTCTAGGGTGTATCGGGCAACTAGCGCTAATACAAATATGATAGACACCTGCTTGACCACAGGAGCAAAATTTTTACTAAAGTCGATACCCTCGTTCTGCGCATATCCTTTCGTGACCAATCTCACCTTGTATATATTATGCTTCTTCTTGTAGATTTACTTACAAATGATCACTTTACATCATACTAAAAGCTCCACCAACTCCCATGTCTCATTCTTGTACAGAGAGTTCATCTCGTCATGTATGACCTCTATCTACTTCTCAACATCTGGGTCATCTAGTACTTCTTGGAAGGTAGACAAATCCCCCTCATCCGTAATGAGAGTGAATACAATATTCGAGTCATCTCTGTATTTGGCCAGTAATCTACGATATTTTGGTGGATTTCTTCTAAGAGGTCACTACTGCACCTATTATTGTACCTCTTCCAGCGGCTCAGGCTCTGCCTGTTTATCAACTTTTTCAATCTCGACATCAATGACCGTTGATTTCTCCGGTTCCTCGTGTTCTTCCTTACGGAACACAGGATCCTCGTCAAACCTGACATGTCTGCTAATTATGATTTTTCGAGTGACCCGATTATACAACCTATATCCTTTCACTCCATCACCATAACCTACAAAAGTACACATTTTCACCCTTTGTTCTAGTTTATCTTTCTAAGTTGACGATACATGGGAGTAAGCATTGCAACAAAAAATCCGCAACTATGAGTAATTGACATTATGACCACTTCACACTTCTTCTACAATCTTACCATTTATTTGTGTAAATGGGGATCGATTTATTAGGTAACAAGTCGTGTTAACGACATTAGTCCATAGTTCCTTGCCCAATCTAACATTACTCAACATACTTCAGGCTCTCTCTAAGAGAGTTTGATTCATTCATTCAGCTAAACCATTTTGTTCAAGTGTGTGCTTTCCTGTATTGTGTCTTATAATCCTCGCATCTTTGTAAAACTAATTGAATTCCTTTAAAGTGAATTCGCATCCTGTTCACTCCCCAAGTATAGGGTTGTGATGTAGTAATAATCTTGGTAAGACCGAGGTCGAATCCACAGGGACTGAAACCTATACGTTATATGAAAATAACTAGAACTAGAACTAGAATGAGATGTAATCTAAATTAAATGACAATTGAGGAATAATTGTAGAATAATTAATCTAAAACTTAAGAAATTCAGAGAAGGGACACTAGGGATTCAGAGGATCCACTTATAGAGATCAGGGGGATCTTATGCTTGGAGTAAAAATCAGGAAAATTAACTGAACTGCTGTTGATATAGTTTTCAAGAGATGAGAGGTATATGAATTAGAATGGATTCCATCACCAAACCATGCCCAAGAGACAAAGCAAACAACAGAATTAAACTATTACCAACCATCAACATGCTATAGGGTTAGGAAAGGGTCCGTCATCCGACCATGCCCAGAGACATGGTGAACAACAGGGCTTCCTGACGTCATAAACATAGAAAGAAAGAAAATACTTAAAGCCATTGCAGACCTATTGTAATTTCAGTCACAACACACCATTAACAACTAAAAATATTCCTATTATTCAAAACTAGAATTAAATCATTTCATAACATGAATCCAAGCCATTGAATCGCCCATCTCACTACAAGCTTCACCTCTTACCCTAGCTAAGAGGTTTAGCCTAAGATAGACATGATTAGGCTAATTCCTAAATAAAATAAAAATAATGAAAATAGAAAACCAAAGAACTCAAGCTGCTCCACGTTCCCCACTGCTCCCCCCTTCACGTCAGACCTCCCTCTCTTATAGCTGTGAAGGACTCTTCCGAAGTCGGCTGGAGTGCATAACAATAAGTTGGGTTCCAGCACCGACTCTCTTTCGCAGTCGGAGATGTTTACGCACTCCTCAAACAGAATCCGGACGTGCATAGGAATTCCACACCAAATCATCAGGCCTGCACTCCCTTCTTTCCTCACTTTCTGTCAAAAGAGAAAACGTCCCGTGGGACCTTTTTAACGGACCTTCATGATGAACGGTTCAGATCCTTGGTCCGAACAACGTTGGTGGCCCACCACCTCTCCAGAACGTCCGGTTCCTGCGGACGGTGCGTAACAGAGATAGCGCAAAGAGCGCTGACTATCGGTGGGGCCTGTTATTGACGTCAGGTGCAAGATCTGATCCGTCCACCGAATTCAGGATGAAATTTTAGCTAAGAATACATAGTTTTTACAGTCTTTTGATGCGGCCCACATGATTTTCTGTTCTACCGTTCGTTCCTGCGTTTGAATTGATAGGGACCCATCCTCGCTGTTTCATCTCATTTCGTCACCTAGGAGAGGGTTTAGGACGTCTTTTGAAGCATGTGGATGGTCTGGATCATCGTTTCGAAGCTCGGTGGTGGCCCACAGCGGAGACCGCAACCTTTGTTGCGAAATAGAGGTTCGGGCTTCGCACTGTGATGATCGGTGGGCCCCAGATTGATGTCTATGTAAAATCACCCCGTCCATTGAAATTCTGGCGAAAAACTAATAAGAATTGACTGGTTTCAGATTGGATTCCGCGTGGCCCACTGACTCTTTTTCGTCCGCCGTCCCATATTATGTTCAACGGCCAGGATCTTCTTATAATCTTGCATGGGGTAAAACCCCACCTAGGCCTTGGTTGCGGCCCCCCTACGGAGTGAATGAGCGGTTCGGATCATTAAATCAGATGATGAGTGGGCCCCACAACTGAAAAACGGACGGACAGCGTAAAGACGCTGTCCGTTTTAGAATTTCCAGTTTTTTTAGTCGGTCAGCGACCGCTGACCGACATTAATTCTTCTCGTGCACCGCCTGTGTACTTGCACAAGGTGCACTCACCATGCAAGTGAGGTCCAATTTGATTTTTTTTGAGAGATCTGCTCCATCCATACACTTTTTCACCTCCTTTAATGGGTCGAACCCAGTTTGAAGCATATCCAGACTTCGGCGGCGGCCGCAAATCATGATTTTAGGGGCTGATTTACCCGTTGGGCCACTTCCACAATGATCCAATGGATGATATTTGACGTGTACGGTTAATTTAAGGTCTTCCGGCCGTGTATGAAGTTTCGGGCTGAACAGATGGTGGAAACCCAGTGATCTTGCGTTCTGGCTGACTTTCTAGCCACTTGAGCTCCACTTTCTCGATTTTCTCGAATCTCTGGTGTAAAAATCTGCCGATCTTGGTCTCCTGGAAACCCGTCCATGGCCTTGGTGAATTCTGAGCGTTAACTCCATGCTTTTAGCGTCCTTTTCGGTCCAAGCTTGCAATTACGTCCTGTATCACAAACACGATTAAAAATAGACTGTTAAATGGTACCATGCTTGTAAATCCAGGTAATAATTGGGGTCTGATATGCAATATTTGACCCTCAACACATCCATTGTTTGTCCTTAAAACCTTTAGTTTCTTCCTTGTATGCGTCTCAATCATTATCTTCCACACTTTGAATGTGACGAATATATCGAATTTATTTCTCAGGAAATAAACCCACACTTTCCTGAAGTAGTCATATTTTAATAAGACAAAAAACGATAACCCTCCAATAGAAACAACAAGCGACAAGCCTTATACATTTGAATGCACATACTCTAGTACACACTTATAAACATGCTTTTCCTTCTTAAAAATTAGACGTAATTGTTTACCATATATATTATGCTCACATATATGAAAACAACGGTTTTAAATATAGGGATTAGAGAAAGATAAGAAAGTACCTTCATACCGCACTCGCTCATGTGGCCTGAACGTGCATGCCACAAATATGCCGATGTGGATTCCGCTACAGAGGTTGTAGCTCCACCCGAAATGGTATTCCCGATCAACTTGTAAATGTTGTTATTCCACCACGCTTTCATTATCATGAGTACCCCTTTAGCTACTTTAAGGACCCAATCAAAACTTGTGAACTTGCATCCATGTTCCTCTAATGCTTTAAAAGAGATCAGGTTCTTGTTGAGGTTTGGAATGTGTTGCACATATGTGAGATACATTCCACCCTATCGAACATCTTGATGCGCAATGAACTGACTCCAATCACCTTACATGCAATGTTATTGCCCATAAAAACTTATCCACCATCACACTCGCTGTAGGTGGTAAACCAATCCCAGTGAGAAGTTATGTGGTACGAGGCCCTCAAATCTAAAATCCAGTCGTTACCGAGATAACCGGATTTAGATGCGGTCAAGACATCACTACCATCCACATCTCACTAGATCACATTGTATTGACCTCTTTCGTCGCATTCTCAGATTTCCTTCATTTTTGTGCCTTACGATTTTGACAAACATTTTTATTTATCTTATCATTCCACACTTCAACACTTCATCTTGCCATTCCCTTTCGAATTGGATCTAGATTGAAAATTCCCATTCTCTTGTTTAGAATTCCTTCAATTGGCAACCACCGCATCTGTAGATGTACCCTCGCCACTATCTTTCCTTCTCAACTGCTTCTCAAGGGCTGAGATGACAATTTTAACATCGATGGTATCCCTACTGTGGATCAAAGTGTATACAAGATTCTCGTAAGATGGTAATAACGAATCTAACAGAATTAAGACTTAATCTTCTTCTCCGATCTTAACTTCTACATTCGTCAGTTTATAGAGCAATTCACTGAATGTGCTCATGTATTCATTTATATTAGATCCATCCATCATCTTAAGATTATAAAGCTATTTCTTAAGATACAGATGACTGCTCAGGGATTTCCTCATGTACAAACTATCAAGTTTCGTCCATACCCTTACGGTAGGATTTTAATCTAGGACATTGTAGAAAATGTTGTATGCTAGACACAAGAGGCTTTGTCTTGCCAAGGAGAGCTTGTTACAATCCTTGTTGAACTAGAAAGCTTCTCATCTTAACCTTCCATAGTTCAAAGTTATTTTTACCGGTGAACTTCTCCATTTCGTACTTAATGTTAAACACTTTTGTCGACGTGTTTCATATTAGAACTCGAAACCCTAACATTTCTTTGATATCACTTGTTGGGGATTGCGGAGAAGAAAACCTAAATTCAATTAAATGAGACGAAATCAAATGCAAACAAAACATGCAGAGAACATACGAATTTTATGTGGAAAGGTCCTTATAGGAAAAAACCACGGAACAAAGCGACAAGTCATCCACTATGAATCGATATTACAAGAGATGAATGGACTTACTAATCCAAATAACTCAAAATCCCATCTCAAAACCCTAGCTTTGCTCTGGAGCACCTTAGGAACGTCTTAACATTCATTTAGAATATCCTAATCTTAATTACACTCGATATATATACTATTACAATTGGAATTAAAAACAAATCGAGTACTTACCCAGTTTTGCGCGTGTCATCAATGGGACCTTCAATAACATCGATAGCCATTGAAGTCCATTCAATGACATCGAAGCCACCTTAGATGGCATCAAGTAACAACTCCAAAACTACCTAGAGAGCAACTGGATTTTTTCCAGACTTTTTGATGGCATTGAGTGATTTGTCGATGACATTGACATACCCTTTATCTCTGTCAGATTGAAGACTTCTAACATAAAAATCTCCATCACCAAGATTCCAAAAATCCATTATTCTCTAATCCAATCTATATTGCTATAATTTTCATTATTATTATTATTATTATTATTATTATTATTATTCTGAATTCTGACAATTTAAATATACTTTTTTCATAAATGACAAAAGGGGTTTTTCTCTTCACCCCCTCGCCATCATCCATTTTCTTTCCCTTGCTCCCTTGCTCCTTCCACCGTTGCCAGCACAGTGACACACTTTAGATCTCTTGACTTCTATATCTCTTCCTAAAGTTTTTTCATGTGTATTGTTGTGATTTATGAAGAGAGCACACTTAATTTAACATAATTTAGAGAAGACTAACGGAGGATATTGCCCTGACAATTGACTTGATTAATGAGGTAGTTTAATGAAAAGTTAATTTAAATATATATTGAAATATAAATGCCATATAAGTGAGGTAGTATTATGTAAAAATCTCTTTATGAAATTATCACACTATAACTGTAATTAACGAATAATAGGTGAATAACTGTAACTAAACAATCATTTCAAGTCTTTTACTGTACTTTTTCCTAAATAAAATAATAACTATGAGGGAGGATTCAATACAAAGCCTTGTAGTTAAACTCAACCTGCAATGGGGTTGTTGGGGTACTCCATGACATGTGCACAACATCCAATCCATCCATCACGTATAGCCCTTCATGTTATCCATGGTGTCAAAAGGAATCAGGCTGATCCAAAACTCAGGTGAGCAACACCATGTAAAATCATGCCTAAAACCTCTACAATCATATTGTGTTGCCCACCTGAGGTTTGAAATAGACTGATTTTTGGTCCGTCCATTCATTGTGGTGGGGTGAATCTTCAGAACGGATTGGATGGTATATTAAAAGAATGGATACATAAAATCTGGAAGGTTTTAATGGTGGGTGCTCCTATCTCAACTGTTTCCTGTTGTGCAGCCCACCCGAATTTTGAATTGGCCTGATTTTTGGGCTCAAAAGAGAACATGAGGGGGTGCACATGATGGACAGACTGAATGTCAAACATACTTCACGGTGGGCCCCACACACTGTGCAGTAGGTTAACAGACAAAGCTTTGTAGAGGATCCAGGCTCAGGAACATCAACAACCAGGGGATGTTTACATACATACCAATGCACCATAAATCTACCTACCATTGGGACATGGCATTAATAGTGCCAGGTGTCAACAACATCTGAACCATTGAAATGTGTAAAATCCCAGTGGAACTTCTTAGGTGGGGAACTTCCTGCACCGGGAAACTAGGCAGGGCCCACCGTGAAGTTTGTGTAAAATCCACCCTGTCCATCCATTTTACGAGAACATTTTAGGACATTTGACCAAAAATGAGCTGGATCCAAGACTCACTGGGCCACATGAGAAGAAACAGTGGGGATTGAACATCCACCATTGACACCATCGAAACATTCGTATGGCCACACAAGTTTTGTATCAGGCTAAGCCTTTTGTGTTTTGAGTTCATCCCAGTGGGAATTACCTTATAAACGGTTTGGATGGCATATAAACATCAAGTGGAGCCCAGGAAGGTTTCAACTGTAGGAATTTCTTTCTCCAGTTTTCCCTCTCGTGTGGCCCAATTTAGTCCTGGATCAGGCTCATTTTTGGTTCGATTCCCTAAATTGAGCTCTCAAAACGGATGAACGGGGTGGATTTCAATAAAAAATCAAAGTGAGCCCCACCTAGCTTCCCAGCACTGGAAGTTTATGCCAAAAGCTTCGGTGGGAAATCCGCGTCCGATTCATTCTTCAGTTTCCACAGAGTAGGAATTGTGGACAGACAATGGATACATTGGAGAGTGAATTATGAATGTGGTCCACTTGATGAATTGATCAGTCTAGTTTCCTTACCACATAATCTTCAACATAGGGCCTACCATTTCAGTGGTTCGGATGTAGTATAAAGATAACATACTGGCTGTTCCTTACATGAAATTACAAAACTTCTACTCAAAAGAATAAAGCACAGTGAATTACACCTAAGATGGACAGAGGGGATGTCTCACATACGTCACGATGGACCCACATAGCTTTTTTGTTGCATGGGCTCCCACAACGGACGCGGATTGCGTGGTGACCCTGCCATCACTAATTTCTATGATGGCAGGACTCTGTAGACCTCACAGTGATGTATATGTTTTATCCACACCGTCCATCCGTTTTTCCACCTCATTTTAGACTATGATCCCAAAACTAGAACATATCCAAAGTTCAAGTAGACTTCACAATAGGAAACAAGTGGGTATTTTACACCTACCGTTGAAAACTTCTTGGAGACCATAGAAGTTTTGGATCAAGTTGATATTTTTGTTTTCCCTTCATCCAGGTCCGTCTGACCTTATGAACAGTTTGGATGACAAATAAACCTCCATGTAGGCTCTAAGAAGGTTTCAACCGTGGACGTCATTATTTCCACTGTTTCCTATGATGTGCCCACTTGAACTTGGATATGCTTCAATTTTAGGCTCACAAACTAAAATAATCTGGCAAGATGGATGGACGGAGTGGATAAAACACATACATCACGGTGGGCCCCACAGGCTCCTGCCAATACGGATGTAGGTGATGGAAGGGTCACCACACAATCTGTGTCCGATATCCATTTGAATGTGTGATGAGCACACGAAACCCTGCACATCATCGCTACCATTTAAAATGGTCTGCGGTAATCTAGCAAACATTTCAAAATAAGAGGCTTCAAAAGTTTATTTTCAAATGCATGTGAGGATTCCCGCCAATATGACAGCTCACCACTGCCTTAGAATGGGAAACGGTTTGGCTACTCCCCCTGCCACCAGCCACGGGGTCGGTGCTATGTGGGCCCCAAAATGATGTATATGTTTCATCCATTCCGTTCATCCATTTTTATGGATCATTTTACGTCTTGATCCTAAAAATGAGTGGGATATAAATCTCAGGTGGATCAAACCACTTGAAAACAATAGTGATTGGATATCCACCATTAAAATCCTCCTAAGGCCCAATGTACTGTTTATTTAACATCCAATCTGTTGATTAGGTCATACATGCCCAGATGAAAGGAAAAAACAAAAATCAGCTTGATCCAAAACTTCTATGAACCCTAAAATGTTTTTAATGGTCAACGCTCATTCAACACTGTTTCCTGTAATGTGGTCCATTTGAGATTGGCATATATCTCATTTTTGGCCTCATACCGTAAAATAATCTATAAAAATAGATGGGCTGCATGGATTTAACACATACATCATGGTGGGGCCCACAGAGCACCGACCACCAGCCATTGGCTGGTGTCAGGGGGAGTAGCCAATCCATTCCCCTTAAAATGGTGGTAACTCATTCACCGTACAAGCCTACACATGGCGTAGCTGCACGACAATCCAGACCGTCCAAATCTCTGTACTGATTTTGGACTTGTAATGAGCCAAAAATTAATATGATCAGATGGTAATAACCATCTGATTCTCCCATTGAATTCGGCCACTCGTTGTTTTATTTTTAACCATTCATTTGTTTGCCACGAATTGAATGGTTACGATTGCTCGACCAGTTTGATTTCAATTTGGATGATCTGTACTGCGGTGCGTTTACGATTCATGCAATGAGAAAGAGTAACCATCTTTTAGACACGTGTCAGGAGGGTCACACTTGTCAGATATCCAGCCCACCCATTTGACATCATCCGTATTGGAAGATTTGGACCGTAAGATTTATTAACCGCCCGTTTCTTTTCATGCAAGTATGACCAACTTGATAAGCAGATCCACGTTGCTTTTATCTCTGGTACGTTCACACGTACCATACTTAATGTACGCTCTTGATCTCTGACACGTTAGGCCTTTGCGGGATATCCCACATGTGGGCCACCTTAGGCACGATGGGCCCACATAGAATCCAGACCCTTTGAAAATGATAGAGAACGTATGACGCAGAAGTCGAGAGAGAGCAATGGTTTTCTTAAGAATCTCTCTCTCTCTCTCTCTCTCTCTCTCTCCTCTCTCTCTCTCTCTCGGGGTACTTACATTGAAGAGAGTCAAAACGAGTATAGGCGTAGAATTGAGAGCTTTGAAATGAAACCCAAGATGGTTAGATATATAGAAAACGAGAGAAGGAGAGAGGTACTTACATTGAAGAGAGCGAAAACGAGCGTTAGTATACAATTGAGAGCTTTGAACTGGAATGGTAAATATAGAGAGAGAAGGTTAGAAATGGAAAAGATGAAAAGAAGCGACAGATGGAAGGATGTCTTCGTTATTATAACGTTGCGTATATTTTCTTTGTTTTTATTTTCCGTTTTTGGATAGAAAACTTTATTAGAGCCTGTGGCTTTGGCTTCACTCTACTCAGCTTAGCTTTCAATGGCTCCGCTCTATTCTTTTTCTTGGGTGAATTGGACCTCCGAAACTCTTATTATATAATGACAAATATGCCCTTTTAATTTGCTTACACGGTCCAATATCATTAATATTTGGATGACAAATAAACCTCCATGTAGGCCCTAAAAAGGTTTCAACCGTGGATGTCATTATTTCCACTGTTTCCTATCATGTGGTCCACTTGAACTTTAGATATGCTTCAATTTTATGCTCACAAGCGCTAAAATAATCTGGAAAGATGGATGGATAGAGTGGATAAAAACATACATCACGGTGGGCCCGACAAGCTCCTGCCAACATGAATGTAGGTGATGGAAGGGTCACCACACAATCCGCATCCGACATCCATTTGAATGCGTGGTGAGCACACGACACCCTGCACATCATCGCTACCATTTACAATTGTCTGCGGGAATCTAGCAAGCATTTCAAAGTAGGAGGCTTCAAAAGTCTATTTTCAAATGCGTGTGAGGATTCCCGCTAATATGACAGCTCACTACCGCCTTAAAATGGTGGTAACTCATTCACCGTACAAGCCTACACATGGCATAGCTGTACGACAATTCAGACAGTCCAAATGTCTGTACTGATTGTGGACTTGTAATGAGCCAAAAATCAATCTGATCAGATGGTAATAACCATCTGATTCTCCCATTGAATTCGGCCGGTCTTTGTTTGATTTTTAACCATTCATTTGTTTGCCACAAATTGAATGGTTACGATTGCTCTCGACCAGTTTGATTTCAATTTGGATGATCTGTACTGCGGTGCGTATGCGACATATGCAATGAGAAAGAGTAACCATCTTCTCGACACGTGTCAGGAGGGTCACACTTGTCAGATATCCAGCCCACCTATTTGGCATCATTCGTGTAATTTGGACAGTAGGATTTATTAACCGCCCGTTTCTTTTTGTACAAGTATGAACAACTTGATGGAAACGGATTGGCTACTCCCCCTGGCTGGTGGTCGGTGCTCTATGGGCCCTACCATGATGTTTGTTTTTCATATGTCCATTCATCCATTTTTAAAGATCATTTTAGAGCTTTATCCCAAAAATTAGAGGTATATAAATCTCAGGTGGTCCACACCACATGAAAACAATAGTGATTGGATATCCACCATTAAAATCCTCCTAAGGTTCACTGTACTATTTATTTGCCATCCAATCTGTTGATTTGGTCATATAGGCCCAGATGAAGGGAAAAAAACAAAAATAGCTTGATCCAAAACTTTTATGGCCACCAAATTTTTTTAATGGATGGATGACATGGATAAAAAGCATTATATATTATTGGTTGAAGCGTTATCTTATATATTAAGAAAATGAATATCAAGACTTTAGAAAATGGATGGATGGCATGGATATTCAGTGGTCGAGCAATCACAAGTCATTGAAAACATAATAATTATGAGAATGACATGAATAACTAATTGTAAAAGCTATTATTCACTGTAATCACAAGTGAATTATAAAAGCTATTATGTATCACGATCATCAAACTATAGTTTAGTGAATTATAGACTAGCTGTGATTATTTATCACGGTCATCAAACTAGTTGTGATTATTTATCACGGTCATCAAACCACCGTCATGATATATTGTGGGCCCCATGGATAACACGGTCATCACGGGGGCCCACATCATATATGTAACCATAGTTATGTGTGTGTGTGTGTATATATATATATATATATATATATCATATATATATATATATATATATATATATATATATATAATGTAATATATCCACAATCATTATATATAATACATATCACGACCACCGTGTTACAGTGATTATGTATATATACATAACCATGGTTACATAATCATGATTGTATTATATATAATGATTGTGGTTACATGATTGTATTATATATCACATTACATGATTATATAATATATAACCATGATTGTATAATATATCACGACCATATTATCATATTATATAATTACTGTAATATAACCATGATTACAATAATTATATAGTGATTATGTATAATATATAACCATGATTATATATACAGTGATTACATGATTGTATAATTATTACACATATATTGTAACCATGATTGTATATAATATAATATATACAGTAATATACATGGATATAATATAATCACTGTATACAATCATAGTTATACAGTGATTATATTATATAATATTATATTATACATGTATTATAATATATCCATGTATATTACTGTATATATTATACTGTAATATATATGTATATAATACATTATAATATGTATACATGTATATAATATACATGATTGTATAATATAATATTGTATACATGTACATATGTGATTATAATCATGTAACAGTGATTGTGGGCCCACATATTATAATCACTGTATAATATATTATATGTACATGTAATCACTGTATAATCACATATGTATAATACGTGTACATGTACATATAATCACTGTTATTATACATTTATCACTGTTATAACTATATATATTATACATAATATTATATATGTAATAACCATATATGTAATAACAGTATATTATACATATATACTGTTAATATACATTATGTGACTGTATATACATGACTATATATTAACATATTAATATACATATTGTGTACACTGTTATAACAGTGTACACAATAATATATATATATATATATATATATTATATATATATATATATATATATATATTATATAATATATAATCATGTATTATATTATATAATACATGGTTATACTATATATTAGTTATAATATATTATAATAGTATAACCATGTATATATATTATAATATAGTATAACTATGTATTATACAGTATACATAGTGTGTATAATACAATGTACATATTGTGTATTATGTAGTGTACATATTATGTATATATACATAATGTGTATTATACAGTGTACATATACACAATGTGTATTATACAGTGTAAATTACTAGTTATAACCATTGGTTATATTATACAGTGTACATATACAATGTATAATACATCGTGTATATATTATGATATATACATGGTTATATTATAATATATGTGTATGTTATATAATACAGTGTATTACATATACACAATGTATTACATGTATAATATACATTCTTATATTATATTACATGAGAAATGTACATTGTGTATGTTATATATTATATGAGAAATGTACATTGTGTATGTTATATAATATATGAGAAATGTATTACAGTAATAATATCCATTAACCATATTTATAGATCAAACTATGACCGTAGGAAATATCCATTAACCATTCATTTATTATATGGACAAATTGCCCACGTGATGATCATATAAGGCTGATGTTTTATGCATGCAATCTAAAGATCCGAAATATCCTGATGAGCAGTTCTAATATTATGCATGAATGGCTCGTTTTCACACGTGAAGCGAGTGCACTTATCAATACATGTATCAAAGATGCTAACTTGAACATTGGGTGACGTGAATGACAATCATATCTTTTTCTCCAATCTAAATGTAGAAAAGAGTAACGGTTGTCTTTAATGACTCGGGTTGTACACCTCACATGTGCAAAATGCCTAATCTTCGCCTCACACGTGCTTCCTCTACCAGTTTGGTAAGCTCACACGCTTATTACCCTAACACGTGTACTAATATGGAGTACATGGGACACAACCTACTTTACTCAGGTGGACCAAAGTGTAGAAACCAAATGGACGACTAGATTTGTCCATTTTGAACACAGCAGCGTGTCCGTACACGTGTGAAATGTCTGCATGTGTATTTTGCTTGTAGATGAAATGTTAGCAACTCCTCCCCTACACGCATGTAGCCTACTCATGTTTAAAAGAATAATGGATACTATCAGAATCTGACGTTCCATACACATGCAGTCACATGTTGTAAACCTGAAGAATAATTAACTTAATTTAAATCGTCCAAATATTTTTCATTACTATAGATGGGGCGTATGTTGAAGATTATTATATATTTTTTTGTAAATGAACTGATTTATGGATATCAATTGGACTTTTAAATTTATAACTGAATGGTTCATATTCAGCAATCATGTGTCCATTGATAAGAGACCTTTATGCTCCAGTCAATCTAATATCAGGAGATATTTCTCGTCTGCTATGGGTCCCCTTATTTGGAATGTTAAATTTTAGTTGATTATATACCTCGTGTAAAATTTCTACCTGGACGCATATTGAATCTCGTACTTTATTAGAGTATAAAATAACTTATCAAATAGTAAAGTTAGAGAGATTATATGGTAGAGCAGGGAGAACCGTCCATCTATCCACTAGACATGTTGTAGGGTGATGCAGCTATATGGTCGATCCATTACCGAAAGCAGGACGGATATTGGCTTACATTTTAAAAGTAAAGCCCGTGAGACAATCCTATCTGTTACTTTTCTACATTTTATCATGACCGTTGAATTTTTCATTTTCTTCCTCGCATTAATGTCCACATATAAGATGGATAGGATTGTCTAATAAGTCCTATTTTTTAGACACAAACTATACATTCTGGGACCCTAAATATCTATGGACCCGATTTGTACATCACTCTCCCACGTGTACTGTAGGTAGATGTGTCTACCGTATTTCGATTCTTTTGGCTTTACCGTATTCTGGTTTTACGTAGGCTTCATGCATGCCAGTGGACACTCATCTCAAAGATCCAATCCGTTGATCATTCTATCCAATTATCTATGTTTAATGGACCAAAATTTTACTTTGTATCGTCATGAATAAGCCTCGGGTTTACAAAATAAATGGACGGCTAAAATTCATAAATTTTTTACATTCAACGTACATGAGTGGCCATTCAATGAGATGACCGATCTGGATTTTTCTCATAGATCCTTGATTGTTAGGTCCTCCTGATTTGTGGCTTGGATCTCATACGTGTGCCACGGTGACACGTGCATTTGAGCGCCGGAGTCTGTACTGGTGATAGAATGTTTTGCATTTGTAGACGGGACGCGAATTGCGTCTGTCCGGGCTGGGCTCTGTGGGGCCATCTTGATGTAAGTGTTTTATCCACTCCTATCATCGCTTTTGTCAGATCATTTTAAGCTCCAATATTAAAAATGAGGCATGTCCACAGCTCTAGTGAACCATGCCAAAGGAAGCTGTAGTGATAATGACACCTATCGTTGAAACCTAAGGGCCACCTTGATGTTTTTTAACCATCCAACCTATTCATAAGGTCATGTAGACGTGGATGAAGTGAAAAAACAAATATCAGCTTGATCCGAAACTTCTCCACCTCCCAATAAGTTTTTAATGGTGGAAGTCCAATCCCCACTTTGTGGTTCACTTAAGCCTTGGACTACCTCATTTTTTGGATGATATATTAAAATGAAATGAGAAAAAATGATGAACGGTGTGGATAAAACACTTACATCATGGTGGACCCCACAGAGCACCGCCTGGACGGATTACCATCCGGGTGGGGGTAGGACGCAATCCGCATTATTGTCGACGTGAACGTCATGCCTCGGTGCGCTACAGGACGCGGTTTAGATACTTGAGTAGCTACTGAAGTGACGTCACCAAGTTCTGTGGACCCAACTATGATGTATGTGTTGTATCCACAACGTCCATTCATTTGAAGATATTATTTTAAGGCTTGACCCAAAGAATGAGACAGATCTAAAGCTTTGATGGACCCCACAAAAGAAAACAACATGAAGATTGATGCCCACCGTTGAATCCTTCCTAAGGCCCACCATGATATTTTTTTGAAATCCAACCTGTTTAAAAAGTTAACAAAGACATTAAAGAAGGGAAAACACAAATATCAGCTTGATCTAAAACCTTTGTGGCCTTTAGAAGTTTTTAACGGTGGTTTTACTCTTCATGCTGTTTTCTGCGGTGGGGTCCAGTGGAGCTTTGGATGTGACTCATTCTTTGGATCTTACCCTAAAATGATCTTTCAAGATGGATGGATGGAGTAGATACAAAACATACATCATGGTGGGCCCACAAAACTTGGTGACGTCACTTCATAGCAGTCTCGCTACTCAACCTGTCAGTAGCCAATCAACACCTCGTTACAGGTGGGCACGCGGTTCGTGACACATGGGAGGCAGATTTCCTGATGCTGGTGGGTCGACCGATATGTTTGTGAAAAATATTCCACCCTGTCCATCCGTTTTGAGAGCTATTTTAGGACATTCTAACAAAAATGAAGTGTGTCCAATGCTCAAATGGGTCACACCAGAGGGAAAATTGGGAAAGAAATGTCTACCGTTGAAACCTTTCTACCCTCCACGTTGATGTTTATATGCCATCCAAACCATTTATAAGGTCGTTCCCACTTGGATGAAGTGAAAGCACAAAAATTGTTTCCTAATACAAAACATTTATGGCCATGAGAATGCTTGAACGGTGATCACTGAATCTCCACTTTTTCCTCTCATGTAGCGTACTTGAGTTTTGTATCCACCTCACTTTTGGTGCACACGTCTTAAAATGAGCTCTCAAAACTGATGAACGGGGTAGATTTCTCACAAACATCTCCGTGGACCCCACCCATCATCCATGGGCAAGACTTTCGCAGGAAATCCGCGTCCTGACACATGGGGCTCGATGTAGATGTTGGTTTCATAAAACGGACGCGGATTGCATCCTAACCCCGCCCGTCTCTAGCCCCAACGGGTAGTTTTGTGGGCAGGCCCACCATGATGTATTTGTGCATCCAAGTTGTTCATCCTTTCTCTCAGATCATTTTAAGTCATAGAAACAAAAATGAGGCAAATCCAAGGCTCAAGTGCACCACACCAAATAATAAGTTTGGTTGCTTTAAATGCATAAAGCATTAAAGGGCAGCTGTATTAAATGCAATAGTCATATGTGATGTGGTCCATTTAAACGTTGGATATGCTTCATTTATGTGTTCATGCATTAAAATAATCTGAGGAAAGGGATGGACGACTTGGATGTACAAATAAATCATGATGGGCCCGCCCACAAAACTGCCCATTCGGGGCTACAGGCGGTCGGGGGTAGGACGCAATCCGCGTCCTCATAAAACACCTAGATTGAAAGATACTAACCGTCGGTTTCTGGCCATCTTTTGCCGAAGGTGGATTGTTATGATATCTTTTTTTAACGGTATATTTCTATCTTATCATTTAATATCATCTAATTATAGAAATTTTATGGACACCCTATTTAAGTTGAGGCCCACCCATTCAAAGATATGGCCCACCAACATATGCATCATATAGACCCTAAGATGTAAAAAATTCCACCGAGTGGATTATCTGGTGGGCCCTATCATTCCTAACCATCAAGCATTGAATTAATGAGTAAAATACACTAATTCGATGGTTACAATAATCAGATCTATGATGTATGCACCTTGGCTAATCGACGGTGGGTATTCACTGGTCGAGTGGCGCCGATAACGGAGGGGCGGGCCTCATGTAGAGAGAGAATATCAGCAATTAAAGGCAGTCCCGCGGACTATTAATTAAATAGTGGGTTTGCGTGTCTGTTTTGGAAGTGGATTGCATCAGGACGGACTCAGTCCACGCATGGGTCCTATGGGATCCACAATGATGTATGGGTTTTATCCACGCTGTATATTCATTTTTCCATGTAATTTTAGGATAGAATCCAAAAAATGATACAGATCAAAGGCTTAAGTGGACCACATCAAAGAAAACAATGGTGATAGTGAAACCCACCGTTGAAACCATCCTAAGGCCCACCGTGATGTTTATTTTCCATCCAAACTGTTCATAATTTCACTTAGACATGGATGAAGGGAAAACACAAATATCATCTTGATCAAAACTTCTTCCAGCCTAAGAATTTTTCAACGGTGAACGTTCAGTCCCTACTGTGTGGTCTGCTTGAGCTTGAATCTTCCTCAATTGTATATTCATGCCCTTAAATGATCTGAAAAAATGGATGGATGGCATGGATAAAACTTATACATTAAGATGGGCCCCACAGTGCACCATTCTTGAATGACTCGGTTCGGCGGGGATAAGACGTAATCGGCTTCCATAGGTTTTATTGTTAAAGTCGGCTTGGCTCCCGTAGCTGCGAGCTTGAACGGACCCCCTCTAGTGGTTTTGGATTTTGGCTGTGTAGCACACAACATTACTAGTTGGTGCTGGAAAATCTCTGTGGGGCCACTATGATGGTACGTGTTTTATCCATGCCGTCCATTCGTGAGGTCCACATGATTTATGTATTTTATCTGCTCCGTCCATCTATTTTACCAAATAATTTTAGGACTTGAGTCTAAAAATGAGGCATATCCAATATTTAAATGGACCATACCATAGGAAACAGTTGAATTGAATGTCTACTGTTGAAAAATTCTTGGGGCCCACAAAAGTTTTGGATTCAGGTTATATTTGTGTTTTCCATTCATCCATGTCTGTATGATCTTATGAGTAGGTTTGATGATAAATAAACATCACTGTGGGGCCTAGAAAGCTTTCAACAGTAGAAATCATTATCCCCACTGTTTACAGTGGTAGGATCCACTTGATATTTGGATATACTTCAATTTTCAGCTCAACCTCTTAAATTATATGGAAAAACGAATGGACAACGTGGATAGACCACATACATTCAAGGTGGGCCCAACTGAGTTTACTAAGTAAGATGAGAGCGAACTGAGTAACTTAGTACGCAGTCAGATTTCAATTTTCGGGCATGAGCAATTCAAATTTTGGTCTTAAGCCAACCTAAGCCCGGCGTATGAGAAAGCAACATAACTTTTTACAATGGTGGCCTTCTATTTTCATATACCAAATATGTGTTGTTATAAAGGATGTCTTAAACTTGAAAAGTTCTGGAAAAAATTCGACTAGTCGAAGCAAGTTCGACTCGAAGTCTAGTAACAATGTTTCTGAATTTTTCGAGGTCTTCGACCAGTCGAGGGATAGGCTCGACCAGTCGAAGGGGTCCTTTAACCAGTGGAAGCTCAGGCTCGACTAGTCGAAGGTTACGCAGATGATGCACGGATTTTGCGCAGACTGCATAAATTTGAGGAGGTTTCTGAGAGGTGCGTAAATAGAGTTTCCTAAACTATAAATAGGAGTTCCTATGGCTATTCTAAGGTATGCTAAGTAATTTATTACTCATTGAGAATCTTTGTAATTGTGTCTTATTCTTAATCTCATTGAGAAATTTATCTGCAAATTCTAGGCTCTGTTCTATGGGTATGATTATGCCTTAAGATATATGATGTCCTAAAAATCTAATTTTGGTTTGAAATAGTTTAATTTTGGTTGCTGAAACAACTAACCTGTTTGTTTTGATAACGTTTAAAAATATTCTTAAATATTTTCAATGTTGTTCTAGAGAATCTGAAAATACTAATACATCATCTATATATACTATAGTGAAGTTAATATAGGGATTGAAAATATCATTCATAATGTTTTGAAACTCTGATGGTGCATTTTTTAATCCAAAGGGCATGACATTCCATTCATATTAACCAAAAGGTACATTAAAAGCAGTTTTATATCTATCTTCTTCTACGATTTGTATTTGCTAAAATCCTGACTTCATATCAAACTTTGAGAAAACTTTTGCTGAATATAATCTCGCTAATAAATCTTTTTTGTTCGGTATTGGATATCGTATCCATTGTAGTACTTTGTTTAGTAGTTTGTACTTTATTACTAATCTTGGAACTCCTCTTTCTATTTCAGCTGATTTGTTAACATAAAATGCTGAACAACTCCATGGTGATTTACTATGTCTTATCAAACCTTTTTGTAATAGTTCGTCTATCTCTTTTTTACAATGCTCTAATAATTCTTTCGGTATTTGGATCGGTCTGACTTTTGTAGGTATTCGTGATTCATGAAAGTCTGATTCATATGGTAATTTGACTATGTGCCGTTTTCTATTACAGAATGCTGTCGGAAGATCAGAACATATTTCCTTTTTTAATAATTCTTCAAAACTTTGGATTCAATTTCTTGTTTCAGGTAATTTCATATCTTCGTTGATTTTAATATATTGGATTTTATTTTTAACTTGTTTAATATGTTCTTTTTTATGTGTGATTAGATTTATAGATTTTGTTATTAAGACTGACTTTAACTGGTTTATATCCCTAATTTTCGGAGGACTGATAAATTCAAATATTAATTCCTGGCCTAGTAAGTTAAATTTTATTCCAAAGTTATCTACGTTAAATGGTTTAATTAATTCTAAAAATGGTGTACCTAGTATGACAGGTTGTGTTAAGTCTTTAATTAATAAAAAAGTTATTTTTAAACATATTCCTTGATTACATACTTCTACTTTTGATAATTTATAGTTAATTTATAGTTTTGATCCACTGACAGTTGTTAATTGTTGTAAAGTTTTCTCTAAATATTTACTAGGTACTGATCGTTCTTGGATACAATTCATATCTGCTCCTGTGTCTATTAAAGCAATTGTGTGGATATGATATTCTTTATTTATGACAATGGTTAGGTTGACATGCCATTTTTGGTAGTCTATGTTAGTAATTATATTTAATGCATCTATTTGGTTATCAGTAGTATTTTCTATATGAGGTTCTTTATTGGATTCTAAGAAGTATATTTGCTTTTTTAAGCTATTATGGTTTTCTAGTAAATATTTAATCTATCTTTTTAAATCTTGTATTTCTCTTTTGTTTTCTTTTACTTCTAAATATAAATCATTTAAAGTTAGTGTTCTTTCTTGGGTAGGTTGGAATCTGTCTAGAATTTCTGTAATATTGTATGGAGTTAATGGATTATTTAAATCTATTGGCTTATATAGAGATTCTTGTAAGTTTTGTAAGTACATTCGTTTTAAATCTGGATCATGTAAGTGTTCTGCAAAATCTAATAAAGTTCTCTATTCTTTTGTTAGTGTGCATATGGATTTTGTTGAGCATTTTAAACATGTACCAATCTTTTCTTGTCTTGGTTTATCTACTTCTTCTAAACTAGAATCTGCTTCTTGTTCGGAGTCTGTTGTGTCTATGTTACTTGTATTTTCATTAATATTTTGGATATTATTTTCTAATTCTTCTGAGTCTGTTTGGCTGGATTCTGAGGAGTCAGAGGATGAATGCTCTTTTAAAATATTATATAACCATTGTTTTAATTTTTCATTTATTTCTAGTTCATTAATTTTTTTTTTAAGCTGCAATTCTTTGCAAAATGACTTATTTTACCACATTTGCAGCGGGTTGGTTTTTTCTGGAAGTAGGATTGAAATTGTCTTTTCTTATTAAAGTTAGGATGGTAAGCCTTCTTATTTTTATATATTTTCCTTTTAGGGATTTGGTATTTTTGTTTCCAATAATATAATTTATTAGAATTTTGTTTATATTTTTTCTTTCTAAAATAATTTTGTTTTAATCTCCTTTTTCTTTCTGAAGGAGTTACAATTTTTTGGTATCCAAATTGTTCATAGAAATTCCCTAATTCATGTCTAGTCAGTTTTTTTTTTTTCATTTTAACTTTAAGTCTAATATCTGTACACAAGGCTAGTCCTTCATTTGTAATAAATTGTGAGACCCGACCCTAGTTCCCATGTTTGCATGTATGTGTGTGAATATGCATCTTGTTCATTATGGTCTCGCGGTCCTACCGGTCGAATTCCGGCGACCCGCGACTTTTGAATTGTGTTTACAGTCACCTTGAGTTCAGTCACGTAGACCTGACTCGGATCGACCCAAGACCTATGCCATCTCGTTCGTATCGTCGTTGCGGTTCCAACGACGCATCTTGTGTGTAATCCGACCTATGGATCAAAAGTTATGAGCATTTCATCATGTGGCCCACTTTTTGTATAAAAAAATATGGACCACCTCCATGGCACAATTTTCCATGCACACCACACACACACACACTAAACTATTGTTGGGATTTTGGCCTGCGGAATCACACAGATCTAGATCTAGGATGGTAATCCAATGGCACCAAGCACATACACAAGAAAAGAGAACACACAGATTTAACGTGGAAAACCCTTGCAGGAAAAAACCACGGCACAAAGCGACAAATCACCACTATGAAAGCATCAATTACAAAGAGAAAGGACTTACCCGATTCGAACAACCTCGAATCTCACCCTTGCTACACCCTTTGATAACCCTAGAACCCTTTAGAATACCTTTAGGAAGTCTTAGAATCATAAAAAAGAATAGCCCTAGGGACCCCAATTTATAGTTTTGGCAACTTCCCTTTCGTATCCCAGTTGCGAAAGGACTTGCGTCACAAAATCCGCGAAACTCCTTTCGCATCCCAGTTGCGAAAGGACTTGCGACACAAAATCCGCGAAACTCCTTTCGCATCACTTGTTGGGATTTTTGGCTTGCGGAATCACACAGATCTAGATCTAGGATGGTAATCCAATGGCAAAAAATCCCCAACAAGTGTATCAGAGCAATCGGTTGGGACACAGATCTGAATCTGAGGGATTAGTAATAATGGTGAGCGCCAGGTATGAGATTGAGAAGTACTCAGGGAAAATAATTTTGAGTTATGGAAGATCAAGATGATGAGTTTCCTTAATTAAGCAAGGCGAAGATGGTGCTCTTGAGGAGCGGAAGTCCACCATGAAAGATGATGATTGGAATACTCTTGATAAGAAAGCCTTATCATCGATCCGTTTATGTCTCACGGATGAGGTTCTCTACAACGTCATGAGGGAGAAAACTGCAGCTAATTTATGGGCGAAGTTGGAGGATGTTTATGCGAAGAAATCCTCTGAAAATCGTCTGCACTTGAAGCGGCAGTGGTATAACTTCAAGATGACAGAGGGTGGAGATCTGGAGGCTCACATCAGCAATTTTAATAAATTGGTTTGCAAATTGCTCGATATGGATGAAGTTGAAAGATGAAGAACAAGCATGTATGTTGCTGAATTCTCTCCCCCGGCGTCCTATGAGTTATTCAAGGATACTATGTGCAGCATGAACAAAACCCTGAGTGTCGACACTGTTATCTCAGCCCTTCAAGGGAAGGCTATGAGACAGCTAGACAGCAACATAGGGACATCTTCTGATGCACTGTTTACAGTGGGTAGGAATTCTGAACACAGTACAGGTTCTTCAGGTTCTAGATCCAAATCCAAGGGCAAGGGCAAAGGAAAGGTAAAGTGCTGGAATTGTGGGAAGGAAGGACATGTGAAAAGGGATTGTGAAAATCCTAAATCTAAGAGGGAAGATTCTGAGGCTTCATGCAGGGAGGCTAACACTGTCACGTCAGATGAATCGAGTGGATGTGATGGCGATGTTTTGTCTGTGTCTTCGCTCAGACGGTCATACGATGATCGTAAGGACGAGTGGATGCTAGACACAGGGGCATCTTTTCACATGACTCCTCATCGGAGTTGGTTCACCAGCTATAGGGAGTGCGATGGTGGACAGGTATTTATGGGCAATGACATTGCCTGTAATGTTGTGGCTATTGGTACGGTACGCATCAGGATGTTTGATGGGGTGGAGCGTACTTTGACTGATGTCAGGCACGTTCCTGATTTGAAACAAAATCTGATTTCTCTTGGTGTGCTTGAGGCAAAGGGATGCAAGTACACAGGTATTGATGGTGCTCTTAAGGTATCCAAGGGGGCACGGGTAGTCATGAAAGCGCAACGACTCGATCATGTTTACAGGTTGATCGGGAGCACTTCAAAAGGTGGAGCTACAGTGGATGTAGCGAATTCCACCTCTGCACGTGTGTGGCATGATGGGCATGGCCACATGAGCGGGCAGGGCAGGAACGCTAAGACGTGCGGACAGGGATACAGAGCAGGTGGAGCAGCCACCTGTGAGAAGAACCACATGGCATGATTGCAGGATATCGGCAAGGTACATGGACGACTCCAATATTGCAGGGAATTCATCTTCTATTCTGATGGCTCTAGGTGAGCCTGGTGCTGAGAAGTGGAAGGTAACTATGGGCGATGTGATGGATTCGTTGTACCAGACCGACATATGGGAGCTGGTGGAGCTTCCAGTGAGCCGGTGAGCGGTTGGATGTAGGTGGACCTTCAAGAGGATACAGTATAGATACAAGGCGAGGTTGGTAGCGAGGAGTTATTCTCAGAGAGAAGAGATCGGCTTCTCAGAGATATTCGCGTCGACGGTATAGCAGGTATCTTCAGATCCGTGATTGGCGCTGGTTGGCCATGTGATCTTGAGCTATGATGTGATGCAGAAATAAGAGAAGAGGTCAAGAAGCTACACGGTTGAAGATTGAAGACATGGTGGAGATTGTTGCGAGATGTCTTAAATCCAAGTCCTTTCGCAACTGGGATGCGAAAGGACTTGGATTTAAGACATCTCGCAACAACTATTGCATGGAATAAACACTACCCACCCTAAACACTACCCATACCTAGCCTACCCTAACCACATTGTTATTGTCACCATAAGTTATTATTACTTCCCTTAAAAAGATTTTCCCTCTCTTTCCCTCTCATTTCTCTCTCTTCTCTTCTTCTCTAGCAACTTCTCTCCCATCTCCCTCTCTTCTCCAGCCCCATTTCCCCTTTAATCTTCAAAATCCAACCATATAAATCCAATCTCACTCATTGATATGGATCCCTTGGTGCACTAGGAGCTAAGAGGTCCAAGTTTGGAGCAATCTAAGGTGGGTGTACTCGTATGACTTAGGATTTCTATTTTCATATTCTTAGATCTCCTTTTTTTTTGTGGGAAGTGTAGGGCCCACCAATCCATGGTGGAGATCCTACATCATCCCTTAGTTGTGGCCAAATGGCCTTTTTAATGCATGCATGTCCATGCATGGGGTTTCCCCTCTATAGGCCCCCATCATGGAGGATTACTTAGATTTCATAGTATGATGGGTCATCTAGACCCTAGAATCATGGTTGGGATGACATCCCAACCATTGATCTTGAATCTAGAACATGCATGTGGTGGATCTATGTTGTAACATATGAATAAAAGGGATGTATGGTGTGATTGATGAAGGGGAGGGCCTCAATGTGGCGGAGCCCCTCCTCTTGTGGCCGATTCTTTATTATTATTATTATTATTCTTTATGATAGAATGTTGATCTTGCATGTGTGGCCCACCTTGTAGGCCAACAAAAATCCAGACCAACCATGGAGCTTGGACGTCCATAGCGGTCCATCCTTAGACATGTGGCCCCAAAATCCACCTAAATGGGACACATGCAAGGGGTATTTGATGATGGGGAAAGTTTGGACATTTGTGGGGCCCACTGGGGTGGTCCACCACACAAATTCCTGGGGTTAAATCCCATGAAAAACCATGTTTATATTTTAATCATTTCTATTACATGTTGCTGTCCAAATCTGCCTGGACAGATTTTTGGGCCACTTTGGGGCCTGATTTATGGGTCTTTGGTGGGAATAATGAAACAAAATAATATGTGATTCTTGTAGCCTTATGACCCACCTACAACCATACCAAATTTCAGCCCCATCTGACCTTCATTGGGGTCCCAAAGGTGTGGTCCAAATGAGGTGGACAGTCTGGATTTTTCTGCACTGTTCCAGCAACATTCTACCCTAGACAGGTTGGAATTCTGAAATTTATTGAAATACTTTTGGGTGTCTAAAAATTATGAAAATTTACAGGAAGGTGGTCCACTCATGTTAGGACCAACCTACAAAATTTTGGGGCTAATGGACACCTGTACAGACCATGGTGGTGGCTGGACCGGCCCATTACAATATGGTGTCCAGATCAGTCCAATTTTCAGGATAGATTGATTTCTTTAAATAAATTAAAATATTTTTAAATCTCCAAAAATTTTAAAAATTTGTGAAGTTGTTTTTAACATATGGTGGGACCTACCTACCAAGTTTCAGAGCCAATGGACCCCTGTGTACACCGTGACGAGGGCCGGACTGGCCCACCACATTGGGACGTTCAGGTCTGTCCGATTTTCTGGACAGATTGTTTTGTTCAAATTAATTAAAATACTTACGAATATCTAAAAATTTTGAAATTTTGTGGGGGTGTGTCCCACCTATTGAAGTATCACTCTGAAAAATTTCAACCCCAACTGACTCCATTTGGGCATCCAAAAGAATGGGCCACGATGGTTGCCTTGCCAGAATTTTCTGTTGTGCAGTCCAGCAATATGCCTTGATAAAAATTATAATTCAAAAATGTTTCCTCTGATGGTGGGCCACCTTTTTGGGTTTTCTTTCATTGTATGCATGATGAGGGACCTTGGCCCTCAATTTCCATAGTTTTAGAGGCCCTGGGCCCACTCTAATGAAGTGCCCAAATTTAGGACAGCAACATGTTATAATTATGTTTGGCCTTTGGGCTGAAATTTTGAGGAGTGGGGCCCAACACATTGTGAAGAATTTTAGAGGTAATAATTTATACATTTAGTTCCTTAAATGTTGGGCTTAATAAATGCACTTTTGAGGCCCACCACAGTTAAATTTAATTGGGTCCATGAATGTGGCTAGTTGTTGAACTCTTTGAGCCCAATTGGGCTGGAACTTTCTAGATAGGCCCATTGAACTCTTGGGCCATTTTTACCATACTATTATGTTGGATTAGTGGGCCAGATTACACAAGTATATGGGCCCTTGATTGCCCACCAAATCAACTTTATACTTGGGCCGGGTTGTAGGCCCAACTTACTTGACTAAGAACATGACATTTGCCCATGTGATTTGAGCAATGGGCTGCCCACTAGGCCACCACAATATATGGGATTAGTAGCCTTTATGTTGGGCCCTAACCTTTCCCCTATGGGGCCATAGTGGTATATATGGGTTGGGCTATGTGTGTTCCCCTTGGACCCGTGTTTTGGATGGGCCTTGGGCCGCCTTTCTGAAGCCCAACATGAATGTATGTGGTATGTAATGGCTGTCCATTTCTTATTTCTAATGTTATGTGGGCCTTGGGCCTTGATCGGTAATCAATTAGAGATGAGCTACCTCTTGGGGACCAATTGTGGTTGGATGTCCACATTGGTGGCCCTAAGGTAGGCCCATGGGCTTCTATGGGTGGTTAAAGGCCCACCATAGACCCTTTCTAGGCTCGTTTCATCTATTTAGGCCCATATCATTGTTCTCCTTAGTCTCATGGGCTACCCCAGGTATATGGGCCCCCACTAGAGGTTGTATTCCTTATGAGGAATTGGTTAAGTACCTAAACCCTTCATGGTTAGGTAGAGAGTTCATCTTCACCTCATTGACACCCCTATTCATCTTTATGGCCCACTCCCATACGCATCATATGCATGCTTGGTTGAGGTATTATTGGCCATGGTCGTGTCATTGTGTAGGATATGTTGGTATCTCCCCAAGAGATGGATGCTTGGGACTGATGCATGGGTGATTGTGTGATTCATGCATCTGGCATTACATAGCTTATGGATATCCGCCCTTACTTCATCAGGGCCTTGCCTCCACAGGGGTATTCGTGGATGGTTGTATGTGTGGACATCGGAAATATTAGTTGAGCATACCGGGTGCATAGGATGCCCATGGGTGAAATTCCTAAAACTTACATGGTATCAAGGATCTGCTCCAACGCCGTGACCGGGTGGAATATATGAGCGCACGAGGGCCTTATACCATTAGGCCGCGTCTCCCACTGTCGTGTAGTTGGTTGGATAGGGGTGTAGCCTTACCTTCCTGATGTGAGGAGGCATTGCTAGGCTGAGTCTGACCAGCTCGCAAATGGGTCCGTTACCTTCAGGCCTTGTTGGTGATTGGCTGTCCGCAGGTGGGTAGTGAGGTCTCTTACGCTCGTTTGACTGTGTGGGGTCTGTAGAGCGGCAGTTATTCAGCAGTGTAATGGACCCCGGTGATTTCCTTATGATCAGAAATGTACATGACTTGTGGTTTGGATATGAGCACTGACATTACTTGCATTGCATTAGCATCGGTTGTACAAGCCCCTTAATGCATTGCCTTGGCATGACACCCAGTACTCATTGCATCTTATTCATGATAAGCATGGGTAAGGCTAGTGATATTCTCATTGACCATGCTTCTCTCCTTGTATCTCCTACTACTCTTCTGTGCACCATTATCACATACCTACACCACCCTCTAAGCTTCTATAAGCTTATGCACGATTGATGCGTGCAGGATACTCTAGGAAGGCGACACAGCAGTAGAGCATGGAGTAGAGCTGAGCATTTGAGGACTCCAGTGTTGCTGACCTTTCTCTCTTTTCCTTTTATCTCATGTATGTCCTTTTGGACCTTATGGATGATTGTAAAAGTTCAAATTTATAGTGGATTTCGCGATGTGTGCCTTTGTTATTCTCAGATGTTCTTGCTGTGATCTTGGGTATGCTCGTATTGGAATGATTATACTGTTATGAAATCCTCCTTGTAGGATCCCAGGATCGGAACCTGCCTCAGGAGCCGAGAATGGGGTACTATGGAGGCTGTTGCATTCAGAACCGGTCATCGGAATCCTTGTGAGTCCGGTTACTGAGTCTGGGGCGTGACATAAATGTTATTAGATCTCCATATGTTATTCGATCGTAGGGTATATTCTCATTATAGAGTTGTCTTAATTTTTGTCGGATTGTTTCTGCAAATAGTTTTGGTAATCCTGCAATAAAACGTTCTTTCCAATATGACATGTTACAATCTTGTCGTATCATTATTTTACTGATAAAAGTATCTTTGTACCATCTAAAGTCATATAATGTCGAACATTGAAGATTATTTAAGATCTCACTAGTTCTTTGTCTAATATTATTCGGATCTCCTGCAAAATGTTTAGTGATGGTATATAAAAGGGTATTAACTACATCTTGAATAGGTTGTCCTTGGTCTAAAATAGGTTGTCCAGTGGCTTCTAATTTAATAGTAGATAATAAACAGTCTCGATCTTGTAAGGTCAGATAGTTATCCCACCAGCCTTTAAGTTGACCAGTAAAACCAGAAACAATTAATTGAGCGGCAATGAAATCATCAATGTCGCGATTTCGGTTATAAACAGTAGCAACCATGGTCATTTCATGAACTAAATTAATAATATTGTATTCAGACATTCTATCTATGTTTCATTCATATATAGAACCGCTAGAATAAGAACTTTGAGTTATCTGATTTCGTTCTTCAAATTGGAGATCTACTGGAGTGGGTCTGGAGTAATAATTTCTAGTTGTAGGAAAATGGGTAGTATATCTAATTTCATTACATTCGATATCAGGGAGAGTTCGTTCTAAAGGAGATATATGTTTGTCAGTATGGTTGATTGGTTCGAGAATAGAGATATTAGCTTTTTTTTTTTTTTTTTTTTTTTTTTGTGATTTCTTCTAGTATTTCTTATATGGAGACTTTGAGTGCAAATTGCATATTTTTAGGAAATTCATGTGGTTTGAATAGGGGTGTTTGGTTGTTAATGTCAGACGAAAATTGTATAGGAGTAGAGTCTAAGGAAACATTGTATAATTATTCAGTTAAGTGTTCTACCTTATTTGTAATATTTTCTATTCGATTAGTTTATTCTCGTATGGTTAATAAATATTGATTTGAATAATTATTTTGGTCTATTATAGTCTTTATCCCTTTCATAATGGTATAGTTAGTTAGAGTAATGAGGTCGCTGTTTTGTATGCTTCTAAAGGCTGTAACCTGTATTTCAGTATTTTTTATATTTAGTTGAATCGCATCAGAAGGTGGATGTATGGAAGTAATAGTTTTGTTTTCGGTTGTCTTGCATTCTTGAGTTGTTTTTATAGTTACATTTACTTGTCTATTTTTTGTTTGTGCAGAATAAAATTTATTACGCCAATTAGCAAACCATTGGAAGAATGGGATATTTTCTTTGTATTATATACAATATTTAATATGTAATTCTATCATATAATCTTGTTTATATCGTTGTGGGAATATTTTATAAAAATTTTCTCTATTTTGTTTATTATAATCTTGATTAAACTCATAACTTATATTTTGCTCATCTATGATAAATTCCTTTTTTAATTAGGACAAATATTCCTGGGTCTATTTGGGACTGTGTTGGTGATAGAGTTTCTCGGTCTTCTTGATGTGTTGTATAGTATGGGTGAGTGATATTAGATTGTGTTCTAGTCCCTTGTATTCGAGGTTCATCGGTAATATTAGTTTTTGTTTCATCATCTAATCGTCTACTTCGTATTATGATGTCTAGTTGGATTTGTGGTGTTTCCACTCTAGAAAATGATGATCTTCTACTAATGTCGATATTTTGTATGTTTAAGGTAACATGTCTAGTGGGATTAAATCGGATTTCTACAGATCCATCTGAATGTTCTATTACTTGTTCTAAGTTTCTATTTTTCACTTGTTAGGGGGGGTTGTAATTGTGTTAAATTCCAACTTTGCGGTAATTGTATTTGGTTCCATGTGATTGCTTTTGAAACTACTATATTAGCTTTGTTCATGTCTGTTTGTAATAATATAGCTTGACCTTTTTGGCTTGCTTCAACTTTTTTATTAATTAAGGAATATTTTTTATATTATAAGAAGAAAGATATGATCCTAATTATCTTCGACTTATGCTTCTTCTTCTTTTTTAGTTATTGCCTACCATTGCCTCGAGTCTCATTCAACAGTAGATAGAGCTGCTAGTTTTATTATTTGATTCAACGGTCAGATTATCGTCCACCAATGCAATAATCAGTTAAATAAATATTTTTGGAATAATGATTCATCTAAACTGGATCTCGGGATTTGGACCTTTTAATTTGAATGGCTTGTATACCAAGGATGCAATTTCTAAGTTTGTACGTATCTTCACAGAGTCATTTGATTGGTTTGTTTCGTAGAGCGGGGCCTCTGATTTGTGATCAGAACCGTTGGAATAATGAGATCCAACGCGGTTAAGTGGATGGTGGAGATATCCTTGAAATATTTGGCCTTCTTCTTTGGGTTATTGCTATTGTCTTTATTAACAGTTGATTTATTTTCTACAAATCTGTTCTCTCTCTCTCTCTCTCTCTCTCTCTCTCTCTCTCTCTTTTTTTTTTTTTTTTTTTTTTTTCTTTTTTGAAATTCTATTATGATTGGTGAGACCAATCGGATCAATGGTTTGATCACCTGGAAACGGCCCCACTTGCACTAATTGGGGTGTTAGGGAAATATTTCTGAATTGAGTAAACGTTGTTGGGCCCACCGTGAATGTATGTGGTTTATCCATGACGTCCATCCGTTTTTCCAAATAATTTTAGTAGTTAAAAGCAAAATTGAAGTATATCTAATGATCAAGTAGACCACACCACAGGAAAATTGAGAATAATGATTTCCACCGTTGAAACCATCCTAGGGCCCATAGTTATGTTTATTTGTCATCCAAACTGTTCATAATATCACACATACGTGGAAGAATGGAAAACACAAATATCATCATGAACCAAAACTTATGTGGCCACCAAGAAATTTTCAACGGTAGACATTTAATGCACAC
Organism: Magnolia officinalis; assembly: GCA_021015155.1. Taxonomy (NCBI): domain Eukaryota; kingdom Viridiplantae; phylum Streptophyta; class Magnoliopsida; order Magnoliales; family Magnoliaceae; genus Magnolia; species Magnolia officinalis. Next base: position 31,982 of record JAJHSJ010001488.1, read on the forward strand.
TCTTTCTCGTGGTGTGGCCCACTTTAGCTTTGTATATGCTTCATTTTTGGACTCAAGCCTTAAAATTATCTTTCAAAATGGATGGGCGAAGGGGATAAAATACGTAAAAATCACGTTGGGCCCCATAGAGCTTACTCAGTACGCAATCAGCTTCTCGCGTTAGGACAGGGAATTGATATAAAGACCCAAGCTTCTTGACTGTAGGCGCTTTTCTTCCTACTTTTGGGAATGACATTGCATGTTTACGGTATACTATTGTAGGTAGAAGGAGGGGTGTCTTTATTAACAAGGGGTAAAATACTATGAGAAAGAACTGAACACCTATAGACAATGTACCACAGCCTGTGTACGGCACCATGTTTCCTGTTATCTTCCAAGTTATAGGGCATCAGTACCATTAAAACTCTAGGTCACACCCTCAAGATCACCTGGAATAAATAAATAAATAAATAAATAAGGAGAAATATCACTAGGTTGTCATTCTTTGAAATCAATGAACCACCGACGGTTCGAATTAAAATAAAGTTTTGGCCCACATGGAGAGCGGATTAGCTTGATTTTCGAACAAGTTGACCCACATGTGGAGTCTATGGCTTTTTATGGTGCTAATTTACTCAAAGGGTGGTATATTTGAGCTAGATGTCACTTTATCCGCAAGTTGTGGTACGGTTGGCTGTTAGTGATCAGTTCTCTTCATCTGCGACGAACGTGAATTGCATAGCGCGGAGCCATTGAAAGCCAAGCCGAGTAGAGTGGAGCCAAAGCCACAAGTTCTAATAAAGTTTTCTATCCAGAAACGGAAAATAAAATCAAAGAAAAGAAACACAACATTATAATAACGAGGGCATGCTTCCATCTGTCGCTTCTTTTCATCTTTTCCATTTCTAACCCCCTCTCTCTCGTTTTCTATATATCTAACCATCTTAGGTTTCAGTTCAAAGCTCTCAATTCTATACTAATGCTTGTTTCTCTCTTCAATGCAAGTACCTCTCTCTCTCTCTCTCTCTCTCTCTCTCTCTCTCTCTCTCTCTCTCATTTTCTATATATCTAACCATCTTGGGTTTCAGTTCAAAGCTCTCAATTCTACGCCGATGCTTGTTTTGACTCTCTTCAATGTAAGTACCTCTCTCTCTCTCTCTCATGGGGTTCTACATAAAACCCGTGTTCATGAACTCTCTCTCCCTCATGGAATTATTGAGAAAACCCATGTTTTAATCTCTCTCTCTCTCTCTCTCTCTCTCTCTCTCGTGATTCTTAAGAAAATCATTGCTCTCTCTCTCGCGACTTTGGCGTCGTATGTTCTCTATCCTTTTCAAAGGGTCTTGATTCTATGTGGGCCCATCGTGCCAGAGGTGGCCCACGTGTGGGATATCCCGCAAAGGCCCACTTGTCAGAGATCAAGAGCGTACATTGGGTATGGTACGTGTGAACGTACCAGAGATAAAAGCAACGTGGATTTGCTTATCCAGTTGGGGAACGGATTGGCCACTCCCCCTGACACCAGCCAATGGCTGGTGGTCGGAGCTCTGTGGGCCCACCATGATGTATGTGTTTCATCCATGCCGTCCATCTATTTTTACGGTATGAGACCAAAAATGAGATATATCCCGATCTTAAGTGGACCACATTACAGGAAACAGTGTTGAATGAGCGTCCACCATTAAAAAAATTTTGGTGGCCATAAAAGTTTTGGATCAAGCTGATTTTTGTTTTTTCCCTTCATCTGGGCCTGTATGACCAAATCAACAGATTGGATGTCAAATAAACAGTACAGTGAACCTTAGGAGGATTTTAATGGTGGATATCCAATCACTATTGTTTTCATGTGGTGTGGACCACCTGAGATTTATATACCTCTAATTTTTGGGATAAAGCTCTAAAATGATCTTTAAAAATGAATGAATGGAACAGATGAAAAACAAACATCATGGTAGGGCCCACAGAGCACCGACCACCAGCCAGGGGGAGTAGCCAATCCGTTTCCATCGAGTTGTTCATACTTGTACAAAAAGAAACGGGCAATTAATGAATCCTACGGTCCAAATTACACGAATGATACCAAATGGGTGGGTTGGATATCTGACAAGTGTGACCCTCCTGACACGTGTCCAGAAGATGGTTACTCTTTCTCATTGCATGTGTCACATACGCACCGCAGTGCAGTATAGAGGACGGGGATTGCGTCCTACCCCTGCTCAGACGGTAATCCGTCCGGGCAGGGCTCTGTGGGGCCTACCGTGATGTTTATGTTTTATCTACGCCGTTAATCATTTTTAGCGTATCATTTTAAGGTATAAACCAAAAATATAGGCAGGAAAAAGTCCTAAGTGGACCACAAATTTGGGATTGAACGTCCACCATTAAAAACTTCTTGGGAGCTGGAGAAGTTTCGTATCAAGCTGATATTTGTTTTTTCACTTCATCCACGGCTACATGACCTTATGAATAGGTTTTGTGGTAAAAAATCATCACGGTGTCTCTTAGAAAGGTTTCAACGGTTAGTGTCATTATCTCTGTAACTTCCTTTCGTGTGGTCCACTGGAGCTGTTATCCTACTTAATGTTTTAGCTAATATTTTAAAATGATACGCTAAGAACGATTAACGGCGTGGATAAAACATAAACATCACGGTGGGCCCCACAGAGCCCTGCCCGGACGGATTACCGTCCGGGCGGGGGTAGGACGCAATCCGCGTCCGCAGTATAGATCATCCAAGTGCAAAATGTTGATTTTATCCTATTTAAAGTTAATCTACTTATATATTTATGAATAACCCCTTACCTTTTTATCAATCTGAGCAAAACCCTCACTATCACATGCCATTAGGGTTCGAACAACTGTTATGGCAAAATAGGTCCGTCGACAGTCCGACCCTGGGGTTGGCTTCAATCTAGATTTTGAATTGTTTGGCAACGCAGGTCCAGATTGGATATCCTGGCTAAAGGACAGTCATGTCAGGGATTCTATGGGGCCCACCATGATCTATCCATGATAAATGTAGGGCATGAGCTAAAAATTTAGTTAAATCAAAGGCTCAAGTAGACTACATGATGTGAGGATTGAACTCTTACCGTTAAAAGCATCCTAAGGCCTACCATAATGTTTATAGGTCATCCAGTTCTATGAACAGAAAACATAAATATCAGCTTAATTCAAAAATCGTGCAGGCCTCAAGAAGTTTTTAACGGTAGACTTTAAATTTCCACTGTTGTGTGATCCAATTAAGCCTTTAATCCTCTTCCTTTTGGGCTTGTGGTCTAAAATGATATGTCGAAATAGATTGACAGTGTAGACGATACATATAAATTATGGTGGGCCTCACAAAGCCTCCAACGTTACCGGCGTATCTAGTTACGTCCTTGTGTGGGTAGTACCCAATCCGTTCCGGGCTAGGCTATTTCAAACTTTTAATCTTGCCTAACTGGAGAGCGGTCCATTGACAGCACCAGTGTAAAATGTTGGATTCCGTGCACATCTACAGTGCATGTGTCACAACATGATACGTATGTAACGTTCGGCCGTACAATTAGGTGGTCTACATTGCCTGATCTTTTGTCATGAAAATCAGACATCATCACATCTCATCCTTATGACCCTCCTGACACCCTCACACGCATTTGAAAATAGACTTTTGAAGCCTCCTATTTTGAAATGCTTGCTGGATTCTCGCAGACAATTGTAAATGGTAGCGATGATGTGCGGGGTGTCGTGTGCTCACCACGCATTCAAATGGATGTCGGACGTGGACTGTGTGGTGACCCTTCCATCACCTACATCTGTGTTGGCAGGAGCCTGTGGGGCCCACCGTGATGTATGTGTTTTATCCACTGTCCATCCTTCTTTCCAGATTATTTTAGCGCTTGTGAGCCTAAAATTGAAGCATATCCAAAGTTCAAGTGGACCATATGATAGGAAACAGTGGAAATAATGACGTCCACGGTTGAAACCTTCTTTGGGCCTACATGGAGGTTTATTTGTCATCCAAACATTAATGATATTGGACCGTGTAAGCAAATTAAAAGGGCATATTTGTCATTATATATTAAGGGTTTCGGAGGTCCAAGCCATTCAAGAAAAAGAATAGAGCGGAGCCATTGAAAGCCAAGCCGAGTAGAGTGGAGCCAAAGCCACAGGCTGTAATAAAGTGTTCTATCCAGAAACGGAAAATAAAAATAAAGAAAAGATACGCAACGTTATAATAACGAGGGCATCCTTCCATCTGTCACTACTTTTCTTCTTTTCCATTTCTAACCTTCTCTCTCTATATCTAACCATTTTAGTTCAAAGCTCTCAATTGTACATTAACGCTCATTTTTGCTCTCTTCAATGTAAATACCTTTCTCCCTCTCTCGTTTTCTATATATCTAACCATCATGGGTTTCAATTAAGAGCTCTCAATTCTACGCCTATGCTAGTTTTGACTCTCTTCACTGTAAGTACCCCTCTCTCTCTCAGGATTCTTAAGAAAACCATTGCTCTTGGACTTCTGTACGTTTTCTATCATTTTCAAATGGTCTTAATTCTATGCGGGGCCATCGTGCCAGAGGTGGCCCACTTGTGGGATATCCGGCAAAGGCTTACGTGTCAGAGATCAAGAGCGTATTGCATTGGTGGATGCCAATCTGCTTATTCCTTCCAATAAATGCTCTTCCAACGGAGATCACGGTTTTCCGTCTAGGCCGTAAACGCACTCGGCCACGCACAGGTAACTGTTTATCCCAATAAAAAAAAGGACGCGGATTTCCTACCATAGACTTTCGCATGAAGTTGCTGCCTCAGAACTCAGGTGGGGCCCACTTTAATGTTTGTGAGAAATCCTACCCGTCCATCCGTTTTTTTAGTTCAATTCAGACATGAGGCCAGAAATGAACCGTTTCCAGGCTCAAGTGGGCCAAAAACGTGATAATTGAACGTCCACAGTTGAAATATTCGTGGGCTACAAAAGTTTTGAGTCATGCTAATATTTTTTATTTCAGTTCATCCCAGTAGGAATGAAGTTATTAACGGTACGGATGGCTAGTAAACATCACTGTTGAACCCAGGTAGATTTTAACGGTAGTAATTTTCCTAACCACATTTTCCTTTAGTACGGCCCACTTGAGCTTTGGATACCGTTCATTTTTATCATCGTGTCATGAAATGAACTCAAAAAACGAATAGAAGGGGAGGATTTCTAACAAACATCACAGTGGGCCCTTCCTGGTTCCCAAGAACTTCCGCGTCAAGAAAAAATGTATGTGGGAAGCGGATTGCGTACTGAGTAAACTCTGTGGGGTCCACCGTGATTTATATATTTTATCCAGTCTGTCCATCCATTTTATAAGATAATTTTAGAGCCTTAGCTCAAAACCTAAGCATATAAAAGGCTAAAATAGACCACACCAAAGGAAACAGTGTAAATTGAATTTATACCGTTGAAAAATTCTTAGGGTCCACAGAAGTTTTGGATCAAGATTATATTTTTTTTACCTTCATCCATGTTTTTTGATCCTTTGAACAGTTTGGATGCAAAAATAAACATCACTGTGGGGCCTGGAAAGGTTTCAACGGTGGAAATCATTATTTCCACTGTTTCCTGTGGTATGGTCCACTTGATATTTTGGGCTCAACGCCTAAAAGTAGATAGAAAAACAGATGGAAGGTGTGGATAAGTCACATAAATTCAGAGTGGCCCAACTGAATTTTCTCAGTATGACAATCCGATTTCATGGCCGAGTGCGTGCACGGCGGAAACGGAGAAAGATCCGTGAGCAGATCTAACGGAGTAGCATTTATACCCGGACGCGGATTGCGTCCTACCCCCGCCCGGACGGTAATCCGTCCGGGCAGAGCTCTGTGGGGCCCATCGTGATGTAAGTAGTTTATCCACACCGTTAATCGTTTTTATATGATCATTTTAAGGTATGACTTAAAATTCGAAGTAGATACAAAGCTCCACTGTACCACATCAAGGAAGCTGCAATGATAATGACACCCACCGTTGAAACCTTTCTAAGGGTCACTGTGATGTGTTTTTACCACCCAACCTATTAATAAAGTCATGCAGACTTGTATGAAGTGAGAACACAAATTTCAGCTTGATCTGAGACTTCTCCAGCTCCCAAGAAGTTTTTAATGGTGGACATTCAATCCCCACTTTGTGGTCCACTTAACTCCTGGAACTTCCTCAATTTTTGTCATATACTTTAAAATGGTCATATAAAAACGATTAACGGTGTGGATAAAATAATTACATCACGATGGGCCCCACAGAGCTCTGCCCGGACGGATTACCGTCCGGGCGGGGGTAGGACGCAATCCGCGTCCATTTATACCCAGGCAACATGCCATTGGTATCAAACCAATGGCGTTTTGCCACATCACTTCAGTAGCGTTTTGGCGGACGCGGATTTCCTGCTAAAGGCCTGCGCTGGGAACCCAGGTGGGGCCTGCGGTGATGTTTTTCAGGAATCTGGTCCGTCCATCCATTTTTTGAGCTCATTTTAGGTTAGTGGACCAAAATCGAGAAGAATCTAAGACTCAAGTGGGCCATACTAAAAGAAAAGGTATTTAGGGAAATTACTACCGTTGAAACCACCCTGGGTTAGACAGTGATGTTTACACGCCATCCATACAGTTAATAATGTCATTCCTGCTGGGATGAACTGAAAACACAGATATTAGAATGATTCAAAACTTCTGTTGGCCCACAAATATTTCAACTGTGGACGTTCAACTATCCCGTTTTCAGCCAACTTGAGTCTTGGATACGGTTCATTTTTGGCCTATTACCAAAAATGCACTCAAAAGATGGATGGACGGGGCGGATTTCTCACAAACATCATAGTGGGCCCCACCTGGGATCCCAGCGCTGGAACTTCCTGGGAAAGGCTTTCCCAGGAACTCCGCGTCCCGTTTTGGCTACTGAAGCTTTCAGTATCCAATTCGCTCCTGTCAAATGGGTGGGCTGGATATCTGACAAGTGTGACCCTCCTGACACATGTCCAAAAGATGGTTACTCTTTGTCATTGCATGAGTTGCATATGCACCGCAGTGCAGATCATCTAAATTGAAATCAAATCACTCGAGTAATAGTAACCATTCAATTCGTGGCAAACAAATGAATGGTTAAAAATAAAACAAAGAGTGGCCGAATTCAATGGGAGAATCAGATGGTTATTACCATCTGATCAGATTGATTTTTGGCTCATTACAAGTCCAAAATCAGTACAGAGATTTGGACGGTCTGGATTGCCGTGCAGCTACGCCATGTGTAAGCTTGTATGACCTAATCATGAGTTACCACCATTTTAAGGGAAACGGATTGGCTACTCCCCCTAACACCAGCCAATGGCTGGTGGTCGGTGTTCTGTGGGCCTCACCATGATGTATGTGTTAAATCCATGTGGTCCATCTATTTTTATAGATTATTTTACGGTATGAGGCCAAAAATGAGATTTATGTCAATCTCAAATGGACCACATTACAGGAAACAGTGTTGAATGAGCGTTGACCATTAAAAACATTTTGGGGTTCATAGAAGTTTTGGATCAAGCTGATTTTTGTTTTTTCCCTTCATCTGGGCCTGTATGACCTAATCAACAGATTGTATGTTAAATAAATAGTACATTGGGCCTTAGGAGGATTTTAATGGTGGATATCCAATCACTATTGTTTCCATGTGGTTTAATCCACCTGAGATTTATATCCCTCTCATTTTTAGGAACAAGACTTAAAATGATCAGTAAAAATAGATGAACGTAATGGATGAAAGATATACATCATTTTGGGGCCCAAATAGCACCGACCACCAGCCACGGGACTGGTGGCATGGGGAGTAGCCAAACCGTTTTCCATTCTAAGGCGGTGGTGAGCTGTCATATTGGCGGGAATCCTCACACGCATTTGAAAATAGACTTTTGAAGCCTCCTATTTTGAAATGCTTGCTAGATTCCTGCAGACCATTTTAAATGGTGGCGATTATGTGCAGGGTTTCGTGTGTTCATCACGCATTCAAATGGATATCGGACACAGATTGTGTGGTGACCCTTCCATCACCTACATCCGTGTTGGCAGGAGTCTATGGGGCCCACCGTGATGTATGTGTTTTATCCACTCCGTCCATCCGTCTTGCCAGATTATTTTAGTTTGTGAGCCTAAAATTGAAGCATATCCAAGTTCAAGTGGACCACATCATAGGAAACAGTGGAAATAATGTACGGTTGAAACCTTCTTAGGGCCTACATGGAGGTTTATTTGTCATCCAAACTGTTCATAAGGTCAGACGGACCTGGATGAAGGGAAAACAAAAATATCAACTTGATCCAAGACTTCTGTGGTCTCCAGGAAGTTTTCAACGGTAGGTGTAAAATACCCACTTTTTCCTGTTGTGAAGTCTACTTGAGCTTTGGATATGTTCTAGTTTTGGGATCGTAGTCTAAAATGAGGTGGAAAAATGGATGGACGGTGTGGATAAAACATATACATCACTGTGAGGTCTACAGAGTCCTGCCATCATAGAAATTAGTGATGGCAGGGTCACCACGCAATCCGCGTCCGTTGTGGGAGTCCATGCAACAAAAAAGTTATGTGGGTCCATCGTGACGTATGTGAGACATCCCATCTGTCCATCTTAGGTGTAATTCACTGTGCTTTATTCTTTTGAGTAGAAGTTTTGTAATTTCATGTAAGGAATAGCCAATATGTTATCTTTATACTACATCCGAACCATTGAAATGGTAGGCCCTATGTTGAAGATTATGTGGTAAGGAAACCAGACTGATCAATTCATCAGGTGGGCCACATTCATAATTCACTCTCCAATGTATCCATTGTCTGTCCACAATTCCTACTGTGTGGAAACTGAAGAATGAATCGGACGCGGATTTCCTGCCGAAGCTTTTGGCATAAACTTCCAGTGTTGGGAAGCTAGGTGGGGTTCACTCTGATTTTTTATTGAAATCCACCCTGTTCATCCGTTTTGAGAGCTTACTTTAGGGAATCAGACCAAAAATGAGCCTGATCCAAGACTCAATGGGCCACACGAGAGGGAAAACTGGAGGAGAGAAAGAAATTCCTAGTTGAAACCTTCTGGGCTCCACTTGATGTTTATATGCCATCCAAACCGTTTATAAGGTAATTCCCACTGGGATGAACTCAAAACACAACAAGCTTAGCTTGATACAAAACTTGTGTGGCCATACGAATGTTTCGATGGTGTCAATGGTGGATGTTCAATCCCCACTGTTTCTTCTCATGTGGCCCAGTGAGTCTTGGATCCAGCTCATTTTTGGTCAAATGTCCTAAAATGTTCTCGTAAAACAGATGGACAAGGTGGATTTTACACAAACTTCACGGTGGGCCCTGCCTAGTTTCCCGCTGCAGGAAGTTCCCCGCCTAAGAAGTTCCACTAGAATTTTACACATTTCAATGGTTCAGATGTTGTTGACACCTGACACTAATGCCATGTCCCAATGGTAGGTAGATTTATGGTGCATTGGTATGTATGTAAACATCCCCAGGTTGTTGATGCTTCTGAGCCCGGATCCTCTACAAAGCTTTGTCGGTTAACCTACTGCACAGTGTGTGGAGCCCACCGTGAAGCATGTTTGACATTTAGTCTGTCCATCATGTGCACCCCCTCATGTTCTCTTTTGAGCCCAAAAATCAGGCCAATTCAAAATCTGGGTGGGCTGCACAACAGGAAACAGTTGAGATAGGAGCACCCAGCATTAAAACCTTCTAGATTTTATGTATCCGTTCTTTTAATATACCATCCAATCCGTTCTGAAGATTCACCCCACCACAATGAATGGACGGACTAAAAATCAGTCTATTTCAAACCTCAGGTGGAGCAACACAATATGATTGTAGAGGTTTTAGGCATGATTTTACATGGTGTTGCTCACCTGAGTTTTGGATCAGCCTGATTCCTTTTGACACCATGGATAACATGAAGGGCCATACGTGATGGATGGATTGGATGTTGTGCACATGTCATGGAGTACCCCAATAGCTAGGGGTGTACACGGGTCGGGCCGAGTCGAACTGGCCTTAGCCCGTCCAGGCCCGTTCAATAGCCACACAAGTCCTGAACCCGACCGGGCCTGGTCACCGGGCCAACATCTCCAGCCCGAACCGGGCCTGGGCCGGTTCGGGCCAGTTTCGAACCTTCGAGTTCGGGCCAATTTCGAACCTGAGTTCGGGCCAGTTTCGAACCTGAGTTCGGGCCAGTTTCGAACCTTACAGCAAGTTCATGAGAAGGGCTTTGGCAGGTAATCCGCGTCCCATTACAGGGCCCTCGATCAACGGTTTAGATAGTTAAACTATAGACTCCACAAAAAATCTAACTAGTCACTCCACAAAAAATCTAACTAGTCAGGACATTTACATACATTTGACAAAGCATAAAATAAAACATTTTATACAAATTAAACGCAGTCATACACGGGTCGGGCCGGGCTGGGTCGGGTCGGGCCGGGGCGAGTCAGAATTCGGACCGAGTCGGGCCGAACTGGGAGGTATCCGAACTCGGCTTGAACTCACTTTCGGACCTAGAAAATTGGCCCGTCCTAACCCAAACTCAGTTCCGGGTCAGGCCGAGTCGGGCTTTTTCGGGCCTGGTCAAGCGAGCTAACCGGGCTAACCCAGTTTGTGTACACCCCTACCAACAACCCCATTGCAGGTTGAGTTTAACTACAAGGCTTTGTATTGAATCCTCCCTCATAGTTATTATTTTATTTAGGAAAAAGTACAGTAAAAGACTTGAAATGATAGTTTAGTTACAGTTATTCACCTATTATTCGTTAATTACAGTTATAGTGTGATAATTTTATAAAGAGATTTTTACATAATACTACCTCACTTATATGGCATTTACATTTCAATATATATTTAAATTAACTTTTCATTAAACTACCTCATTAATCAAGTCAATTGTCAGGGCAATATCCTCCGTTAGTCTTCTCTAAATTATGTTAAATTAAGTGTGCTCTCTTCATAAATCACAACAATACACATGAAAAAACTTTAGGAAGAGAGATAGAAGTCAAGAGATCTAGAGTGTGTCACTGCGACGGTGGAAGGAGCAAGGGAAAGAAAATGGAGATGGCGAGGGGGTGAAGAGAAAACCCCCTTGATTTCTTCTTCTTCTTTTTTTTTTTTCATGCTCAGAGGTTACAACAAGCATTTTTCATAAGTGTTTTTTTTTATCATTTATGAAAAAAGTGCATTTAAATTGTCAGAATTTAGAATAATAATAATAATAATAATAATAATAATAATAATAATTATACATTATAGATTTGATTAGAGAATAATGGATTTTTGGAATCTTGGTAATGAAGATTTTTATGTTAGAAGTCTTCAATTTGATAGAGATAAAGGGTATGTCAATGCCATTGACAAACCACTCAATGGCATCAAAAAGTCTGGAAAAAATCCAGTTGCTCGCTGGGTAGTTTTGGAGTTGTTACTTGATGCCATCGAAGGTAGCTTCGATGTCATTGAATGGACTTTAATGGCTATCGATGTCAAACTGGGTAAGTACGCGATTTGTTTTTAATTCCAATTGTGATAGTATATATATCGGGTGTAATTAAGATTAGGATATTCTAAATGAATGTTAAGACAATCCTAAGGTGCTCCAGAGCAAAGCTAGGGTTTTGAGATGGGATTTTGAGTTATTCGGATTAGTAAGTCCATTCATCTCTTGTAATATCGATTCATAGTGGATGACTTGTCGCTTTGTTCCGTGGTTTTTTCCTGTGAGGATTTTTCCACATAAAATTCGTATGTTCTCTGCACGTTTTGTTTGCATTTGATTTCGTCTCATTTAATTGAATTCAGGTTTTCTTCCGCGCAATCCCCAACAAGTGGTATCAAGATAATGTTAGGGTTTTGAGTTCTAATATGAAACACGTCGATGAAAGGGTTTAACATTAAGTACGAAACGGAGAAGTTCACCGATAAAAATAACTTCGAACTATGGAAGGTTAAGATGAGAAGCTTTCTAGTTCAACAAGGATTGTAATAAGCTCTCCTTGGCAAGACAAAGCCTCCTGTGTCTAGCATACAACATTTTCTACAATGTCTTAAATTAAAATCCTACCGCAAGGGTATAGACGAAACTTGATAGTTTGTATATGAGGAAATCCCTGAGCAGTCATCTGTATCTTAAGAAATAGTTTTATAATCTTAAGATGATGGAGGGATCTAATATAAATGAATACATGAGCACATTCAGTAAATTGCTCTATAAACTGATGAATGTAGAAGTTAAGATCGGAGAAGAAGATTAAGCCTTAATTCTGTTAGATTCGCTCCTACCATCTTACGAGAATCTCGTATACACTTTGATCCACAGTTGGGATACCATCGATGTTAAAATTGTCATCTCAGCCCTTGAGAAGCAGTTGAGAAGGAAAGATAGTGGCGAGGGTACATCTACAGATGCGTTGGTTGCCAATTGATGAAATTCTAAATAAGAGAATGAGAATTTTCAATCTAGATCCAATTCCAAAGGGAATGGCAAGATGAAATGTTGGAAGTGTGGAATAATAAGATAAATGAAAAATGATTGTCAAAATCATAAGGCACAGAAATGAAGGAAATCTGAGAATGCGACGAAAGAGGTCAATACAATGTGATCTAGTGAGATGTGGATTGATGTCTTGACCGCATCTAAATCCGGTTATCTCGGTAACGATTGGATTTTAGATTCGAGGGCCTCATACCACATAACTTCTCACAGGGATTGGTTTACTACCTACAGCGAGTGTGATGGTGGATAAGTTTTTATGGGCAATAACATTGCATGTAAGGTGATTGGAATCAGTTCATTGCGCATCAAGATGTTCGATAGGGTGAAATGTATCTCACATATGTGCAACACATTCCAGACCTCAACAAGAACCTGATCTCTTTTAAAGCATTAGAGGCACTTGGATGCAAGTTCACAAGTTTTGATTGGGTCCTTAAAGTAGCTAAAGGGGTACTCATGATAATGAAAGCGTGGCGGAATAACAACATTTACAAGTTGAATGGGAATACCGTATCAGGCGGAGCTACAACCTCTGTAGCGGAATCCACATCGGCATATTTGTAGCATGCACGTTTAGGCCACATGAGCGAGTGCGGTATGAAGGTACTTTCTTATCTTTCTCTGATCCCTATATTTAAAAGCATTGATTTTCATATATGTGAGCATAATATATATGGTAAACAATTACGGCTAACTTTTAAGAAGAAAAAGCATGTTTATAAGTGTGTACTAGAGTATGTGCATTCAAATGTATAAGGCTTGTCGCCTGTTGTTTCTATTGGAGGGTCATCGGTTTTTGTCTCATTAAAATATGACTACTTCAAGAAAGTGTGGGTTTATTTCCTGAGAAATAAATCCGATATATTTGCCACATTCAAAGTGTGGAAGATAATAATTGAAACGCATACAGGGAAGAAACTAAAGGTTTTAAGGACAAACAATGGATGCGAATTCACTTTAAAGGAATTCAATTAGTTTTACAAAGACGCGAGGATTATAAGACACAATACAGTAAAGCACACACTTGAATAGAATGGTTTAGCCGAATGAATGAATCAGACTCTCTTAGAGAGAGCCTAAAGTATGATGAGTAATGTTAGATTGGGCAATGAACTATGGACTGATGTCTTTAACACGACTTGTTACCTAATAAATCGATCCCCATTTACACCAATAAATGGTAAGATTGTAGAAGAAGTGTGAAGTGGTCATGATGTCAATTACTCACAGTTGCAGATTTTTTGTTGCAATGCTTACTCTTATGTATCGTCAACTGAGAGAGATAAACTAGAACAAAGGATGAAAATGTGTATTTTTGTAGGTTATGGTGATGGAGTGAAAGGATATAGGTTGTATAATTGGGTCACTCGAAAAATCATAATTAGCAGAGATGTCAGGTTTGATGAGGATCCTGTGTTCCGTAAGGAAGAACACGAGGAACCGGAGAAATCAACGGTCATTGATGTCGAGATTGAAAAAGTTGATACATAGGCAGAGCCTGAGCCGTTGGAAGAGGTACAATAATAGGTGGAGTAGCGACCTCTTAGAAGGAATCCACTGAAATATCGTAGATTACTGGCCAAATACAGAGATGACTCGAATATTGTATTCACTCTCATTACGGATGAGGGGATCTGTCTACCTTTCAAGAAGTACTAGATGACCCAGATGTTGAGAAGTAGATAGAGGTCATACATGACGAGATGAACTCTCTGTAGAAGAATGAGACATGAGAGTTGGTGGAGCTTTCAGTATGATGTAAAGTGATCGGTTGTAAGTAGATCTACAAGAAGAAGCATAATATATACAAGGTGAGATTGGTCACGAAAGGATATGCGCAGAAGGAGGGTATCGACTTTAGTAAAATTTTCTCTCCTGTGGTCAAGCAGGTGTCTATCATATTTGTATTGGCGCTAGTTGCCCGATACACCCTAGAATTGGAATAGATGGATGTAAAGACTTCTTTCCTACATGGGGAGTTGGAAGAGCAGATTTACATGGAGACACCAGAAGTGTTCGAAGTGTAAGAAGCATAGAATAAAGTTTACATGTTGAGGATGTCATTATACGACTTGAAACAGTTGCCTAGGTAGTGGTACAAAAGGTTCGTTACTTTCATGTTAGGTTAGCTATTTACCATAAATGAATGTGATCATTGTGTCTATTACAAGACACTGAATGATAAACAGTTCATCATACTAGTATTGTACATAGATGACATACTTAGTGTCAGTCAGAGCATGTCTGAGATCGATACATTGAAGACTCAATTGTCAATGACATTCTAAATGAAAGATTTAATGGCAGAAAAGAAGATTCTCGGCATAAATATTCACAAAGACAAATAAAAGAGCGGGCTACAGTTATTACAAGTAGAATACCTTGAGAAGGTATTGGTTAAGTTCGGTATGAACAAGGTGAAACCGATTAGCACACCCATGCAGCTCACTTTATTGCTTTCTTCTGAACTATGTCCTACTATAGATGAGAAAAACAATGATGTCTCATGGGTCTATTCAAGCATCATTGGCAGTTTGATTATGTCATGGTCTCTTTGAGA
>JAJHSJ010000873.1:0-43516 GCA_021015155.1 Magnolia officinalis
CTCTCATTTTATTTTTAACCATCTATTTGATAGCCATCGATTGATGGTTAGGATTGCTTTTCCAGTATCAGTGCCCCACAATTTGGATGGTCTGGATGGCCATAGGAAACTCGATTGGTTGATTTGTGTAATTTTAGACATTGGACGAAGTGGATAGCGGTCATCAGTGACGCGTGAGGACGGAAGTCACCCCATTTTTTTAAATTGTTAGTAACTAACACAGGAGTCTGGACAGGACATATTGAAATTCTGCCACGTGCGAGCCTATTTGATTTTCAGGATACATGGAAATCAAGGTAAATAAGTAATTATTACTTTTTCACCTTGCTTGAAAATACGTGAGTAATTCCACCTCTAAAGTTGAAACAAATGTATTGACTTAAAATGTGGACTCCACCTTAATGTATAATATATTCATACTATCTATCTATTTTATTAGACATTTGAAGTATAAACTAAAAAAGAGGCAAATTCACTCAAATAGCCTACACGATAAAAACAATGGCTTTAAGTCGTCCACCATTGAAAGTTATTTTTTTTCACTGGTCTATATTAAGTTTTCTCATTATCTAACCAGTTCATAAGGTTACCTAGGCGTGATAAAGAGAAAACACAAATATCAACTTAATCCAAAACTTTTAAGTACCTCAAGAAGTTTTTAATAATAGACGTTCATTCCCGTGTTTCCTATTGTATGGTCCACTTGACCTTTGGATCTAGCTCAATTTTTTGCTTATGCCGTATTTTGGCTAGCATAACAAATGAGTATGTTGATAAGTAACATATATCATGATAACATATATCGTGATGGTCCCACATTGATTGTAAATTTCTTGATTTAAATATAAAAAATTTAAAGTTGTCACGTGGAATACATTGTAATTACCTAGATAAATAATTATTACTCATTTGCATGGTAATTACACCCTGTGCTGAAAAATCAAACATGGAAGTGGAACATCCAAACGCAACCGAAGCTGATTCAACCGTTGTACTGATTTTCTATCATCCAGACTATCCAAACTGTGGGTCCCATGGTGGATGGATCATATCTATAAATATAAACTAATCAAACAATCTAAGCCATCCAATTTCTGCCTATCAGATGAATGGTTAAAAGTAACATAGAGAGTGGTCGATCCAATGGAAAAAATCAAACGGTTAATATTTTTTTCTCAGTATACTTTTCAGTTACACTGCTATTCAGAGATTTGGACGGTCTGGATTTCTGTATGCTTAAGCCATTTATGCGGTTTGCGTCACCATAATTTAAAGTGTTATTAAATGGCGATATGAACTGACATTTGAGCCGAGAACGAGGGAGAGAATATCCAAAAAAATAAAATAAAAAAATAGAGCTAATCCAGTGCTTCTCGAGTCACTTCATATCCGTGCATCTACTTCGTGTACTGTACACTTGATACATCTATATGAATCTGAACCATTCATTTCGAAGAATCTGAAACTGATTGGATAATAAAATAAAATTTATATGTTTGGATAGTTCCAACCATCTAATAAGTGAACCATTTATCAACGAATATAAACTGTTACCAACATGACATGAATTAAGGGTTAGGATTGTAGGGAAAGTATGATTTTCGAAACCAATTCCATTTACATATAAAAAAAATGTCAAAATAAAGAGAAGGATGGTTGGGATCTTATCCTTTTTGTGACCATGGTATCACGTGTGTGTGCGACTTTGTCAGATTTCCCAAGTGAGGTTCGTTTAAAAGAAAGAGACAACTTTTCAAAATGCGTAGTTATCAGTGGGAGCATTTTGCAGGCCCACTTCTTTGTCAGGCCATACATTGGATAGAAGGAAGCAGATTGCCTGTGGCACGACGTGGTCTATGCTTTGTGGGGCCCCCCTCATATATGTATTTTATCCGCGCCGTCCATCCATTTTTTCAGCTTATTTTAGGGTATGAGCCAAAAAATGATTCAAATTCAAAGCTCAGGTAGACCCCATACAGAAAACAGTGGGGATTGAACGGCCACCGTTGAAAATGTCTTGGGGTTCACAGAAGTTTTGGATCAAGCTTATATTCGTGTCTTACCTTCATCCGGGTATGTATGACCTTATGAACATGATGGATGGCAAATAAAACATCACGGTGGGGCCTTGGAAGTTTTCAACGGTTGGCATTCAATTCCCACTTTTTCTTTGGTGTGGTCCGTTTCAGCTTTTAATCCGTATTATTTTTCTTCCCATGCCCTAAAAAATTAGCTGGAAAAATGGATGGACGATGTTGATATAACACACATCACGGTGGGCCCCACAAGCACGTTATGTTATGGGAATATGTAACATCCTAGATTTTTACTGTTTTAGATTTCCAAAAAATCTTTAATTTTTTTTTCTTTTAATTAACTTATAATGTTACTTATTGACCATTAGCACTCAATGTTAGTTTAAACAACGGGTGAAACCAATAAAGAACCGCACAAGTCCGTTTAATTAATGTAGGAAGCCAACGAATCTGCCGATCATTTGAACATCAAGTTTAGTCCCATGATTTATTTACATAGGGCTCAAATCTAACTGACCCATCACTAACTAATCAAGACAAGTATAACTAAATTAAAGATCTAACCGAAGCCGAGTCAGATATGGCCCGGATCTTAACTAATAGACCAAATCAATCCCGTTACTCTTTTGACCTAAAACTGATGGTTTAGAGTAATCATGACCAAATTTTCACTTTCACTAGTTATAAATAGGTCACACTATAAACATAGTTAATCCAAACCCTAATCATTGTCCACGAGAATCTCACTACCAAATTCATTCCAAAAATGCCCCGATTTTTCAAACAAGCTTTAAACCGCTCGTAGTGGGCCACTAATTCCAAAACTATAGAATAATGTCCGTCTTACTAGGCTGGATGTCCATCGCGGGATTCAGACCTGAGTACTGTCCAGAACCGCTCAACTTGAGCCAAATGACGAGTGCATGAGATGTGCAAATACCCTAAAGGAAGAAGCTGAAACTTAAGTGAATTGGGTCGTCCGCTCTCATGCAAAGTTGAGGATTTCGGACCATCGGTTTACGACCAACTTCACACGTGGAATAACCCGATCGACCATCGGCGACCGTTGAACAGACTTCTCATCATATATGTCATCGGCGCATCCAAATGGTGGGCCGAACATGCCCATACGTAGATCATCATTAAGAATAACTATCCTATGCTATATATCAATATGTATACCCTATAGTGGGCCCTAGAGGGCAAGAAAAATCATCCCATAGGGCAGAAAATCATCCCATAGGGCTAGTATAGTAAAAACACAACACTTGGGGCCATTTGCACTAAATCTAGCATTATAAAAGGGGCTTCTTTTGGGCACCCTCTCTCCCCATACGAATTTGTCATAGAGAAAGAAAGAGAAGAGGAGAGAATGGAGAAAGAAGAAAGGAAGAAGAGAGGAAGGGATAGTGAAGAAGGGAGAGAGTGTTTGTGTGAGTGGGGGAAATCTTGATGCTTGTAGGGTTGGTATTTCCTCAACTAAACAGGTAACTACTACAAAACCTTCACCAAACCCACTTATGCCAAGAAGCGGAGCTAAAAATGGTATATTTTCTCTTCAATAGAGCAACCTAGTGTACATTTCTAGGCATCAATGTTGTCTTTCTTAATTTTGATTTAGGAATTGGCGGTTTACCTTAAGATCTCAAAGAATGAAAATCTCTTCTTAAAGTGCAGACTATTGTTCTTAGGTGGCCTAGCACCAATTTTATTTTAAATTTAATGATTTTGCTTGTTGGGTGATGTATCTGTGTAATATAGAGAAACCTAGACAAGACTTTATACTTTAGATCCTCCCCAATTCAATGTGGAATGATTATGGAATGTTTGATGTTCTAAACATGATTGAGCGTGAATTGATGATTGGTTATATATTCCTTTCTCAATTCTTGCATGACGTTTTCTCATAACATGTTTGATGTGCTAACCCTTATTTGTGTGTGTGTGTGTGTGTGTGTATATTGTATTAGGAAATACATGAAATGCTTAGCTTCCTCACTAACCCACACAACACACATGTACCTTTATTTCACAATATTGTTAGCATTTGCATTGCAGAAAAATCAAAATTTTTGTATTGAAAAATATGAATGCATGATATCACTCGTGTTAGTTGATAATCCTGATTGTTGAAATGTTATTGAACAACATTAAAGCCCTTGGATTAGTCAGAAATTTGAGAGGAGAGATGGTGGTCCCGTTGGTAGGACTATCCTGAGGCTAAACCCATATACTTGGGCGGGTACGTATGGGCGACAGTAGTTTGACTACATGAATTGCTTGTACTCGATGTCGTCCGTCGCGTACTCGCCTGGACTTGCAACGGTTTAATCCACTTACTGACTAACAATGATTGTTAACCATATCTGATTACGCCTGAATGGAACCTGAAACACCCCTTCGCCCATTGAAGTCCATTGATAACCATTTGAAATTGATCCACCGTCTCGAGAGCCGGGTATGGTGGAATGGGACACCGTGTCCGAGCTATCGGCCTACACTGGGGTGACGAGCCTCCCCGTAGTGACCGTGAGCAATCCCTTTCCCAGCACTCCCCATGTGCTTAAAATCGGGGATGAGTAACCCGAAGGGATCACGGATCGCGGGGTCTTGGCCTCGCGCGTTGAAGGGTCTTGCCCTCGCAACTAGTTAAGGGCATTAATATCGTGGGGTGTACCAGTTTCCCCAATCTGCTGGATGAATGAAGATAACTAAGAACTCGACTAACATTATCATATCGCATCGCACTAGTTAGGTTGGCGACTCGGCAGTCAAGGACGCAATGAGGGAGTGTTGTTCCTACGCGATCGTTAGACGGAGTCGCACGAGAGAGTGTTGTGGCGAGGGCGTGCATCATATTATTCATTATGCACTTGCATTAACAATTAGTTAAGTGTTTATGAATGTTTGCCTTTCATTAAATTTCTAATATAATTGATGTTTATTATAACTTAAGACTAATAGCATCCATTGAGTTGATCACCCACTCTCACTCTGGGACGGTGTTTTAAAACACCAACCAGACTCTTCAGTAGTTACAGGTGACGCTGAGTATGAGGAGCCTTTTGGCGCGAGCCTGAAGGAGGAGGACGAGCTGTCCTACTTCCAGCTGATGGACGGTCTCCCATCGGCCTAATGGACGGGTTTTGGATCGTTGAGTGGTAGACTCAACGCACTATTCATTTGGACTTGTCATTCTTTTGTGATTTTGTTGGGCAACGCCTTGTGCGACCCATTTATATTCTTTTGGACTTGTATATATTTGACCTCTTTCATTTCAGTAGAGTAGTTGTGATTGTGTTTCATGTTCTAAGTAATTCCATACTACGCATTTAAACCTAATTAAACGCAATTTAGTAAAATCAATTATAAGTGATACCCGAAAACTTGGGAGTCGAGTGTATACACGACCCCCAATTTTCAGGGTATTACAGAATATCCCCGCGGTGGATCCGCTTCTCATTAGGTATTTACACGTGGCATACACGCACCAATCAAAATAGTGGGCCCCACCGTCTAGGGGGATAATCCAAAATCAGATCCATTGCCAACCAAAATCATCTCCAAACTACAGCCGGTTGTACGCTGTCTTAGCATGCAGCCCCATCTTTCCCACCATCTGTTTTACCCACCTGCGTAGATCACTCATGCTATGGGGCCCCACCATGTTTTTATATGTAAATCCACTCCGTCCATCAGGTTAGAACCGTTATTTGAACCCTACATCACCTGATAAAAAAACTATAATGGGCCACACCAATGAGAACGGTGTAAAACTGCTTCTAAAATCATTATTTGGACAGGCTGTTTTTTATTTTCAGTTCGTCCTGGTGAGTACACCTGATTAACGGGTGTGATGAAAGATACACACCATGGTAGCCCCACAAACAAACCTATGGTTTGGATCCCATTCCCATTGCCCCAGTCATGGAACAATGGAAAAACCCTGATGGACGGTGTGGATTTTACATATACAGCATGGTGGACCCCACAACCTTGGCTGTCGCATAAAACAGGTGTTGTAGAGGATTCCGCTCTCCACGTGTCACTTGACAGCCGATCCATGGGAGCTGTGGGCCCCTCCATGAACATTACCTGGCAGGAAATCCAGGGGAACGGATTGGCTACTCCCCCTGACCCAGCCAATGGCTGATGGTCGGTGCTCTGTGGGCCCCACCATGATGTATATGTTTCATCCATGCTGGCCATCTATATTTACAGATCATTTGACAGTATGAGACCAAAAATTAGATATATCCCAATCTCAAGTGGACCACATTACAGGAAACAGTGTTGAATGAGCGTCGACCATTAAAAACATTTTGGTGGCCATAAAAGCTTTGGATCAAGCTGATTTTTTCCCTTCATCTGGGCCTGTATGACCTAATTAACAGATTGGATATCAAATAAACAGTGCAGTGGGCCTTAGGAGGATTTTAATGGTGGATATCCAATCACTATTGTTTTCATGTGGTGTGGACCACCTGAAATTTATATACCTCTAATTTTTGGGGTTAAAAACTAAAATGATCTTTAAAAATGGATGAACGGAATGGATGAAAAACATACATCATGGTAGGGCCCACAGAGCACCGACTATCAGCCACGGGGCTGCTGGCAGGGGGAGTAGCCAATCCGTTTCCGAAATCCAGGTGATTCGCTCGTCAGATTGGCCATACAGGTCTGGCCCACCTCTAATGAGTGGATTTGCATGATTTTCAGGCAGGCGATATTCATGGTGGGGCCCACCAGATGGATGGTTTGGAAGCCCATAACAAAGTGAAAAGATGGAACAACATGCAAGGTTAGCTTATTTATTTATTTGTTTATTTACATACTTTTCCTTTGTTGGCCACCAATCGGACATTAATAATGATCTTCGATATGATTTATTATTATTATTATTTTTTTTAATGTGATCAATCTATGGTGGGTCCCACTATTTAACAGTTTAGATTGGATAACGATATGCCACGTAGACAACAGCTGTGTGCATGTATATGGATGGTCATACTCTGCCAGAGTATTTAAGTTTTTTTCCGAAAAAGACCACGCAAGGAAGCTGATGGTCAGTGGTCACATTACTCCCATCAAGTACCTGTTGCAATAAGATAGTCGGGATCTTAGCCGTTGGATTGGAGTGGTTTTAAAGATCCAAACCGTTCATAAGATGGCCCTCACTTTTGATGGGGGATTCCGAAGAAAAACTATTAAAATGTTAAAAAACTTTTCATTATTTTAAATTGGACCATCCATTTTCAAAAGAAATGAGTCAAAGAACAAAAGACTACAGCCTTAGAGTTTTTAACAATTAGGCTATCCCTCATCCAAGGTATGGGCCATCATATAGACGGTTTGGATCACTGCTACCCCACGGAACTGACCGTTCGTGGCCAGAGAAAAGGGTGTGGAAGAGTCCAACGAGAAAAACAAACCATTTTATGCTATTTTGTTTCTTCCAGGCGTGCGGAAGAGAACTGCTTTGATACTCTGGCAGAGTGTGAGGAATGATACACAGGCAGTTAGAAGTTTCATACTTGACGCACAATTAATTTAAATTAAACCCTCTAAAAACTGGATGGTTTCTTGTTATGTGATTATGTATAAATAGGTCTTTAAAAATAGTTTATTTTAAGTCGTATTTGGTTGGCACTTTAAGTAATTCATGGGACTCCTCCAGTTGTAGTGGGTCCCACATGGTGTATATATTACATCCAAGCCGTCCATCAGATGCATCCTATCAGATTACCCTCAGGTGCTGAAAATTAGCATGATCCCAAACTCTCCTCACTGCCACCACAGGTAATAAGTTGGAAGGGACCACTCACCCTTGATTTCACTTGAGCTCACCTAAGTTGTAGAACAATTCAATTTTTATCATAACTTGAAGGGCCTTAATGGCTTGGATTCTATATATGAAACATGGTCCTCATTTTTAGATTGAGGTGCCTCATTTTAATAGATGAGTAGAGTGTTATAAATATATAATGTGGGCCACTCCTGCCAGTTCTGAAACCACCATAGTACACCCCATTATGCGTTAGAGATTTTAATGAGATTTAAAAAAAATCTTGAAAATTTATAAAATAAATCATGATCCCTTTTAAGACAAAATCTGATTAGCCCTCTCTAGACTTGAT
The DNA here is from genome assembly GCA_021015155.1 of Magnolia officinalis. NCBI lineage: Eukaryota > Viridiplantae > Streptophyta > Magnoliopsida > Magnoliales > Magnoliaceae > Magnolia > Magnolia officinalis. The sequence goes on from JAJHSJ010000873.1 coordinate 8,177, forward strand.
GGGCCTATACATAGAATAGACAAGGAAAACCATTTTACCTATGGGGCTACTCTTATTTATAGATGGGGAAAGCGGTGGCGTAGAGTACCTTTCGCTATTTAGATAGGTATGAATTATAATAGGATTCAGACTTTTTGCTTTGCAAGGAGATCTTTTTCGGTTCTTCGACTAAAATGTCCAGCTTGGCCTCTCTTTAGAGTTGGTCGAGGAGATGAGGGCCGAGGTTAATGGATCACGCCCGCTGCTGTTTGAAGTGCTGACCTGACATGTATTAGTTGGTCGGCCTATTTTTCTTGTAACAATCCTTAATACACAATCACTATTAACTGAAAAAGAGATGAAATCACTTTTTAAGTGTCAGCCAAACAGGGCCCACCCAGACACTACAAAATAATTCATAATTATTCTAGAAAGGGACAAACGTACACCTACCACTTTAATAAATGCCTAGTTCATTCCTGCAACTCAAGTGCAATTTTGTATTTGTTTTATTACCAAATTAGAAAAAAAGGTGTCTCTAATCTTTTTGGGCACAGGTGGGCCATGGGTATATATTTGAAAACTACCAAAGAAATGATTTCTACTCAGGACTCGATGAGTAGAGGGCTTAGACCCTTGTGTTAGGTCTACACCATTTTGAAAATAGTAGTGACTCATTCCATTCATATGGAAGCCGCTTATGCGCTGCCCTCACCCTGGGGACTACCTTGATTAATGTGCATATCCACACCATCCATCCATTCTAACAACTCATTTTGGGGTATTATGCAAAAAAATGAAGTAGATGAAAATCTCAGGTGGACCACACTAGAAGAAAGGTTGGTGATTGAATGCTCACCATAATATTTATTTGCCATCCACCTTGTTGATAATGGCACACAGACTTGATGGAAGAGAAACAACAAATATCAGCTTCATCTAAAACTTCATGGCCTACAAGTAATTTTTAATGGTCAAATCACAAGGGCTTCATGTAGTGTGGTCTGCCTTTTATTTTTATTTTTTTATTTCTTATTTTTTATATTTTGGGGACCGTGGCTCTTTGAGATTTATATATGCTTCATTTTTTAAATAATGGAACTAAAATGAGAAGTAAAAATAGATGGATGGCATGTATATATTACACATTCCTCTATGTGGGTCCGACGGTAAGACCCACACTGGTGGGTGAGGCCGGGCTGTAACTAATCTGACATGGATTGGGTACTGACATACGGATGAACGTGATGAGGTGGATCATCATTTTACTCATCACCATGACACCATCTTCCTTAAGGATAACTACTTTATAATTTGATTGTTATACGGAATAAATGAGTTCACACCCCTTTAAATAAAGATACTAAGCAATAGAAAAAATTTCATAATCAGTGTACAATTAAAACTTACAGAATTAACAACTTACTATAAATAGTAAACTTACTATTTATATACTCCCGTGGTGTTATGCAAGGTTTTTGGCATGTTAGGCGCAACATTAAAATAGGGAAACGGTCTATTCTAATGATATTTGATGGTATTTTACAAATTTGACATGAGTAACCTGGCATTGCGTGGTTGGGTGGCTACACCCCTGATCCTTTTTGGCTATGAAACTGTTGGCAACCCACTCCACATCAGGAACTACCCTCCACCAGGCCGGAGCAGCCGTTCGTAAGGGGCTCCATGGGGCTTCCATGATTTATGTGTTTTATTTATGTCCATCATTTTTTTAAAAAACTATTTTATATGATAAGTCAAAAAATGAGGTGTATCGAATGCTCAAGTGGACCCCACCACAAGAAACAGTGAGAATTGAATGATCACCGTTAAAATCCTCACGAGGCTACAAAGCTTCTGTGGTGCGGTCCACCTGAGCATTGGATTCCCTGTCAAGACCGTACGTCTCTAGCTACGTCCAAATCGGGGTACTACCCAATCCTCGCCCCCACCTAATCTTCTCCCACTCATATGTGGCACTGATTTACAATTATCCAGACCCTCCCATCGTGGCTGGGGAATATCTCTAAAATCATATGAATAAAGCAATCCTAACCATTCATTTCATTGTTATTGATTTGATGGTTAGGTGGTGAATAACTCAATTCAATGTGCGGAATCAGAAGGGTAAGATCATTAAAACCGCGTGGTTTTCGGTCAATGGTCCATCCGCAATTAGCGGGAGATTTGGAAGGTTTTTGCTTGCCGACGGGCCGACGGCTCATTAATTACTTCTTTAAATAGGGAGCGAATTGCCTATCACCCCGGGCAAAGATATAGAAGCTGTGTGGGGCCCACAGAAATGTCTGTAACAAATCCACTCCGTCCATATGCTCTGAAAAGACCACAATATGACAGAACTCTAAAAATAAGGCAGCTCCAAAACTAAGGTGGGCCACACCAAACGAAAAAGTGAAAAAGGAAATGTCCACCGTCGAAAACTTCCTGGGTCTGACCATGATGTTTATATGGCATACAAACCGTTCATAGGGTTATTATCACTCAGATAAACTGTAGGCACAAATATCATCCTGATACGAAACTTCTGTAGCCCTCAGGCTTTCAATCCATACTTTTTCGTGTGGTATGGCCCACCTGAGTTTTGGATCTATCTGATTTTTAGAATCATGTCCTATTGTGGTCTTTCAAAATAGATGGACGGAGTGGATTTGTCACGGACATCTCTGTGGGCCCCAAACAGCCCTTAATACTGGAATGTCTATGTGCCCTGGGTCGCAGGCAATCCGCTTTCCTTTATAAACACGAAAAGTCTTTGATATCTGTTGACTCGGACGAATCCACGGGCAGGTATGGAACGGGGTATAAATGTATTTTAATACGAGCCGTCCAAATCATCAAGTCCACATCACATGGCACATGGCCCCAAAATCAAATTAATTGAATGACAAAGTTCCAATCAATGGACATTCGTCTATTGAATTGGACCTTTGTGCTTTTTCCATTTAAAACATATTTAATTTCCAGCATAATTTTTGGATTCTACCCCATCCATGACGTTTCCAACTATATGAACGGTGTAGATTGAGTCACATGAATGCCACGTATATAGCGGCGATCTGCATGTGTATGGATAATCAGTGTCTGCCAGCTCTCAAGTGCTCCTTTCACAGGCCACCAGACCTACGACCATGGCATGCAGGTGAAATATCCAAGCCATCCATCACGTGTGTTCCACCGTTTAGGCAGAGGTAAAGAAACTTTTCTTGACGTTTTTCAGCCGTACATTTGTTTCTTAGACTGTGGCCCACCTAACTAGTGGACAATCTACATTGGGCTTCTTGTCTGTTGGATAGATTGGATCTCGTATCTACGTTCCATGCTGGCACATGTGGTAGGGGAGCGGATTAGGTGCGGCCTCCGCCATACCCAGAACCGTGCAGCCCTTACAATGGGGCCCACCTAGATATATTTATTCTATATCCACTCTGTCCATCCGTTTTTGCAGATCATTTTAGAGCATTATCCAAAAAATTAATCATATATAAATCTCAGGTGGACCACAACATAGGAAATAAAAATGTTTTATCATTAAAAACTTCTAGTGGAACACAGTAGTTTTGGATCAAGCAGTTATTTGTTTCACCCCTTCATCCAGGTTTATGTGACCTTATCAACAGTTTGGATGGAAAATAAAATTTATGAAAACATTACGGTCAGCTCTAGGAAATTGTTAACGGCGGACCGTTCAATCATCAATTTTTCTTACAATATAATCCACATGAGAATTAGATCTGCTTCACTTTAGACCACAAAATTATATGGAAAAAACGGATGGACCGTGTGGATTTAGAATACATACATCAAGGTCGGCCCCACTGTAAAGGCTGCACCGTATTGGGTACGACCGGGGCCGCACCTAGTCCATTCCCAGGTGGTGGCGGGTACATGGGCAGGCCTTGACACATTGTGTTTAGGAAAAGCTGACATGAGGAGCCACTATTCAACGGCTGACATTCAATTCCAAGATTTTAAACGGTTATAAACGGGAAAGAAAGGCACTGCCCATGGCTTATCTCTTAAAGTGGGTCCGTATCCCAGCTGGCGGGCTACAGTCTCACTTTAGTACTCCGCGGACTACCTCTTTGTACGCATTCAAAAGATGTACAGGTGTCGTACATGTACTCAAGCAAATTCAGATTACCAAAATCAGATTGGTTGAGCATCCTAGCCTCTGATTCGTGGACACTTGTTGGTTGGATATAATCCTTTTTCAACCGTCCAATAGAAATTCGCCAACCTGATATTTATCTTATCACATGGGCTAATTTTCGTTCACCGTATATATAAAGTGTGATCATGATGTTGACAGTTTAACAACCGGGTAATTTTTTACCATTGGCGGACCTTTCATCCACTTTTCTTTTTTTGACACCAACAAAATCTACTTTCCAATCTAGATATATATCCATGCGGATAAAAACGAAAATATTACTACCTTAATGTCAGCAGTATTTTTATCCAAAACTTATCTGAAAAATTTACCTTATAGCATAAGTTTTTGACCGTTTAGAAAAAGATAAAAAACAGCATAAAAAACAAGCGTCTACTGTGCTAATTTTTTCTTAACACCCTTTGTGGGCGCCGTTTCAGTGGATCCTTGACTATGGGGCCCACCTTGATGATTTGCCTTACATCCCCGCCGTCCATTGGTTTTGAAAGATCATTTTAAGGTGTTATTAGAAAATGAAGCAAATCCAAATGTCTGGTGGACCACACCACAGGAAACAGTGGTGATTGACCATTAAAAATTGCTTGTGGGCCATAATAGTTTTGGATCATGCTGATGTTTGTGTGGTCCTTCATTCAGGTCTTTCTTACCTTATCAATAGGTTGGACGGAAAATAAACATTCCGGAGGCCCCAAGAAAATTTTAATGATAGATATTCAATCACCACTGCTTCCTATGGTGGGGTCCACCTAAGATTTGAAATGCTTCACTTTTGGGATTACGTACAAAATGGATGGACGGCATGGATGTAAGGAACATACATCAAGGTATCAAAGCCGCGCGACTTCACTTGTATACCACGTTGGCAATTTTCCGAGTAATTTTTAAGTGCCTGCGTATCATCAACATACTCTGACAGAGTATCAAAGCTTTTTTGTTGTTATCTTACATTTGCAGATATTCTATCTAGGCCGTACATAAGCTCCAGTCCATGCTTCTTCGGCCGATATAAAAACATCATAGTAAGTGGGTGGTCCTAAACTACCGGTAACTGACCTGATTCCAATAAATGATCTTGTCGGTCCATTTACATGCGATTGAAAGGACAGTTTGGACCATTCAATCTGTATGAATTTTTCAAGGCAGCTTAGGAATAGTAGAGTGGACCTGATGGACGGTCCAGATGACTGTTGTGGATAACAAGAAGTAAGAATGCAACTATATGTACATGGGAAAATTTCCAAACACTGACTCAGCCAGTCCACTGGATTAGTAAGGAATTAATTAGCTGCGTGGAGCCCTGACTGTGGAGCCCACTGTGATGTATATGTATTATATCCACACCGTCCATCCGTTTCACCTGATCAATTTAGTGTGTTAGGCAAAAATGCATCAGATCCAAATATGAAGTGGAGCACACCACAGGAAACAGATTGAACGCCCACCATTAAAAACTTCTTCTTGGCCACCAGAATGTATATTTTCCATCCAACCTGTTGATGAGGACCACGCAAATATCAGCTTGATCCAAAGCTTTTGTGTCGCCTGTGAAGATTTTAATGGTCAATCACCACTGTTTCCTGTGGTGTGGGCCAATTAAGATTTGGATCTGCTGCATTTTTAGGCTTATTCTATAAAATGATATGGAAAAACGGATGGACGGTGTGGATATAAAACAAACATATTGCTGTTGGCCCCACAGGAATCCACCTAAACCGATTAATCATTTTCAATAATTAGATGATATATGCTTTGAATCTTTTCTCCAAAAACACACGCCTCCATTCTGATAAGTGGGACTCACATTTCTATGATAGAGGCCAACAATTTGTAACGTCCTGAAATTTGTGGGTCAAGCTGTAATATCCCGAATTTTCACTCTTTTGGATTTCCAAAAATCCTCAAAAAATTAAAATAAAAATAATAATTAACTTATATTATCACTTACTGACCATTGACACTCAATGCTAGCTTATACTTGGGTGATTGTAACGTTCCGTCAAACCAGCACAGTGTCTTAGGGTGTCCACGTCGGATTTGTCGCATGACCGTTCGTTTAAACCACTCGTGGTGGGGTACCACGAGTTAATTAACATAGATTTAGCCCGTTAGACTAGACCAGTATAGTCGTGATCAGACCGAGTGCGGGCCGTCAAGCCTGATAGCCCGTTTACACTTAACAACAGCCCGTGTGGGCCACCCAGCGACCGAGGAGGGTCAGAAAAATCTAAAACTTTAGAAAATTATAAATCTCACTGGGCTTGTGATCCATCGCGGACTGCGGACCCAGTGGACACACAAAAGTACCATCTGGCGCTTGCCCAATGCGCCCCACCAATGCCAAAGTTAAAATCTGACATTGACAAAAGAAACTGAGACTCCGGGCTTTCCAGTCGTCGGATTTCTTCCAAATTTACGGTGAAGGTTTAATGTATTTTTCTACGCCCGCCCACAAAATCTGGGTCCCGATCGTGGCACGGTGACCGTTGATCGCAAATCTGACCCGTACGACCAAACCCCATATCCGATCGTTTCCAAATTTTGTGTGGCCCTTCATCGGGCCATGGAGCACCTACTCTATAAATTTCATGGCTAGAGGGCCACCAAAAATGCCACATCAATCAGAATGGGCCTCCCGGGGCCATTTAAAGATCGGAACCCTATGCTCAAACTCCATATCCGTTCATCCGTTTGATCTCAGATTTTGCATGACCCCTCATCGGGCCATGAGACACCTACACCCCAAATTTGGTGGCCGGAGGGATAATAGGGCCGCCTCAACATCAAATAGAGTCCTATAGGGTATTTTAGGAAAACTTGGAAACATAAGGCCAATGGAGACAACTCTAGGGAATAAACCCTAGCTCCCTTTCATAACTCCATTCTCCAACAACAACCCCTTCCTCCTCTCTCTCATAACTTCTCCAAATCTCCCACCACCAAACCTTTCTCCCTCATAAATCCTCAATTCCCCTACAACCCATCTCTCTTCCTCATAACTTCTCCATCTCCCAACAACAAATCTCTCCCTCATAGCCACCACATTATCCAACGACCAAGGAGACCAAATAGGCGGTGAAGGTGAGTAAGGTGGACCCTAAATCAAGGCGGGGCCTAAGGAAGCAAACCCCACAACTCTCTACATCTCCTCCAAGAAGAAACCCTATCCGAAATCGCCCCTCTTCTCTCCGTTGATCGTTTAGGTAAGATTCTAACCCACCTTTCCCTTGAAAACCTTGTGATGAGAAGGGATTTGTTTCGGATTCTAACATGTAAATGTTGTTCTAGGGATCCCGGCCAAACCACCCCCAAAATCCACTCTCTTAGGACGTTCCCAAGCCTTCAACGAATCCGAAGGTGCGGACTATTAATCTTAGGTGGCCTAGTACCACTTATATCAATTGTCTAATGATTTTGCTTGCTTGGATAAAGCACTTGTAGAATCTAGAGATACCCTAGGATTTGGGTGATTTGTTTGGAGATGTATCAAATTGTATGTGGTGTATTGTTCTTATGATGTTATTTGTGCCGCTCACATGCTTAAGTTGTAGTGGATGATTGTATACTCATGTGTTGCATGATCTTCTCATATGTTGTTGCTTATGATATGTATGATGCTTTGCCCTTATGAATTTTCATTCCTTGAAATGTAGGAAGTGTTTCACTCTTCACTAATCCACACGACTCACACACACCTTGTTTATGATAATGTAACATGTTTGTTAGGGATGTTTGAACTATATGATAGAAGGTATGCAACATGCTACTGTAGATTAGTTGGTAACCTTGATATTGGCATGCTATGATCATCATCAACCCTTGATTGAGCAAGAACTTGAGGTGAGACGGTAGTCCCATTGGTTGGACTACCTTAAGACTAAACCCGCGAATCGGGCGGGTGCGTATGGGCGGCAGTAGTTCGACTACATGGGTCTCTTGTACCCGATATCGCTCATTACGTGCTCGCCTGACTTGTGCGGTCTGGCCTACTTACTGTCAATCCTGTTTATTAACCCTATTTGCTCACATATGTGAAGGCACAATATATATAACATTTGAGAATCAAACATGCATATTCTAACAAGTTCAACATCATGAAAATCCCTAGGGTTTCCTAGAATTCCAAATACGACATCCAAGCACTCAAAATCATTAAATCCATATTAAAGTTGGTGCTAGGCCACCCAAGAACAATAGTCCGCACCTATGGATCGTTGGCGACACGATAAACGTCCTAGGAAAGGGGCTTTTGGGACGATCGGCCGGAATCCCTAAACCAACCCTTGCATGTTAGTTTCTCCAAGACAATCCCACCACAATACATGGATTTCAAGAAGAAAAAGGGAGAGAAAATTACCTAGGTGGCCCACGAACGAATTTTGGGGTTGCGGCGGAGGGTTTTCTCCTTTGGAAAGGGAGACGGTGTTGAAGAATCGGTTCTCTTGGGCCCCAACTCGATTTAGGGTCCACCACACCTCCTAGCCTACCCTTTCTTCTTACTTCACTCTCCTTGGTTGTTGGAGGATGGTGGAAGTTGCTAGGGAGAGAGATGGGAGGTTGGAGTTTTGGAGGGGATCAAAGAGAGCTTGGTTGTTGGAGATTTGGAAGGAGATTAAGGAGAAGGGGAATGGGTTGTTGGGAGGTGAAGGGAGAGATAGGAGGGAGAGAGGGTTTGTTGAGAGAGTGAATGAAATTGTGAAAGGGGGTTAGGGCTTATTTCCCTAGAGTTGGGTCTCTTGGCCCCATGTTTCCTAATCTTCCCAAATTAGACCTATGGGACCCCTATTAAGTGTTGAGGTGGCCCTAGTGCCTCATTGGCCACCAAATTCGGCGTGTAGTTGTCTCCTAACCCTACTAGGGTCCATGCAAAAATTGAGGACGAACGGATGAACGGTTATATGATCTGGAAGGGCGCCACTGACCTTTAAGTGGCCCTGTGGGACCCATTTCGGTGATTGGAATAGTTCTGGGGGTCTTCTGGCCATCAAACTCATAGGTTAAGTGATCCATGGCCCGATGAAGGGCCGTGCAAAATTTGGGAGCGAACGGATATAGGGTTTGATCGCACGGGTCCGATTTGCGATCGACGGTCATCGTGCCACGATCGGGCCCCAGATTTGGTGAACGGGCGTTGAAAAATATATCAAACCATTACCGTAAATTTAGAAGAAATCCGATGGTTGGAAAGTCTCACATTTCAATTTCCTTGATCAGTGCCAGATTTCAATTCTGGCATTGGTGGGGTGCATGGGGCCCCTGCCAGATCCCACTTCTGGGCGTCTGCCGGAGTTGCGGTCCGCGATGGCATTCAAGCCCAGTGAGACCAACGGCCACACCAAGTTTTAGAATTTTCCGACCATCCTCGGTCGTTGTGCGTCCAACACAAGCGGTCTATGATGTGTAAACAGCCATCTGGCTTGGTGGCCCACACTAAGCCCTATTATGGCCAGTCAGACCTACTAAACTGGATTAATCTTGGATGATTTTTATCTACGGTAACCCACCATGAGTGGCTTAAGCGAGTGGTCCTACGGCAATCCTACGTGGACGCCCCAGGACACTGTGCTGGTTGGACGAGACGTTACAATCTACCCCCCTTACAAGTAAATTTCGTCCTCGAAATTTGTACCTGTTCGTATTGTTGAAGCAGGCTCGGGTAATGTTTGCGTACTTCTGCTTCCGTCTCCCAAGTGGCTTCTTCTTCATCGTGATGGGTCCATAGCACCTTGACCAATGGGATGACTTTGTTGCGTAGGACCTGTTCCTTCCTATCCAATATCCTAGTGGGCCGAAGAATGTATGTGGCATTTTCCTTGAGTTCCACCTGCTCCCACTTGATGATATGCGAAGGATCGGGGACGTACTTCTTCAACATGGATACATGGAAGACGTTATGCACTCCAGCAAGCGGCGTAGGTAGGGCCAAGCGATAAGCCACAGCACCTACCCGGTCTAAAATCTGGAAGGGCCCAATGAATCGCGGCGTGAGTTTTCCCTTCTTGCCGAAGCGTAAAACGCCCTTCATTGGGGAGATTTTAAGAAATACATGATCTCCAGCTTCGAATTCCAAATCCCTTCGCCTTGTGTCGGCGTAGCTCTTCTGCCTGCTTTGAGCCGTTAAGAGGCGGCGTCGGATAATTTCAATCTTCTCGGTTGTGATCCGCACCAAATCCGGTCCTAACAAGCTCTTCTCGCCAATTTCTTCCCAACAATGCGGGGCTCGACACGGACGCCCATACAATGCCTCGTATGGCGCCATACCGATGCTAGCCTGGAAGCTATTATTGTAGGCGAACTCGGCATATGGGAGGCAGTCGTCCCAACTCTCCTGAAAGTCCAGGACACAAGCCCGCAACATGTCTTCCAAAATCTGATTCACCCGCTCAGTTTGCCCATCTGTCTGAGGGTGGAAGGCGGTGCTAAACTTCAGCTTCACTCCCATAGCCTCTTGGATGCGAGTCCAGAAAATCGACGTGAATCGAGTGTCCCGGTCCGACACTATTTCCAGCGGAACACCATGGAGTCGAACTATTTCCTTGATATATAATTTTGCCAAATCATCAGCGGAGTTGGAAGTTTTAATTGGCAGGAAATGGGCTGATTTGGTGAGCCTGTCCACAATCACCCATATAGAGTCATGCCCCTTCCTAGTCTTAGGTAGACCAGAAATGAAGTCCATAGATATGAAGTCCCATTTCCATTCTGCTATGGGCATGGGTTGCAAGAGGCCCGGCGGCCTGCGGTGTTCGGCCTTGACTTGTTGACAAGTGAGGCATCGGGACACATACTCCGCTATTTCCTTCTTCATGTTGTCCCACCAATAGTTTCGCTTCAAATCCCGGTACATCTTCGTGCCACCAGGGTGCATTGCCAACTTGGAGTTATGAGCGGCATTGAGAACTTCTTCCCGTAGTCCCAGAAGGTTTGGAACACAAAGGCGGCCTCGGTACCGCAATCCTCCATCGGCACCGATCCTCCATCCAGATTTTTCATCATTAGGGGCCCTTTCCCTCATCTTCTTTAATAACTCATCGCCCTCCTGGGCTTCAATGATTTTGCTGTCAATCATTGGTTGTGCTTGAATGTGGGCTACAACCTCGTACGGTTCCTCCACGGTCAGCTTCATGTCGAAATCCCGCACGAATTCCACCATGTCCCATTCCCTCACCATTAGCGGGGCCGCAAATTCAATTGTCTTCTTGCGACTTAAGGCATCCGCCACTAAATTTGCCTTGCCAGGATGATACGAGACGTCGAACTTGAAGTCCTTCAACGTCTCCATCCAGCGACGTTGCCTCATGTTCAGGTCTTTCTGGGTGAAGATATATTTGAGACTCTTGTGATCAGAGAAGAGCTCAAACTCCTCACCGTAGAGATAGTGCCGCCATATCTTCAATGCGAAAACCACCGCCGCAAGCTCGAGATCATGAGTGGGGTAGTTCTCCTCGTGTTTCCGTAACTGCCGAGATGCATACGCAATTACCTTGTCCTTCTGCATGAGCACACATCCCAAGCCCACATGAGAAGCGTCTGTGTAGACAGTGTACTTGACCCCTTGCTCAGGGAGCACAAGCACAGGTGCCGAGGTCAATTTATCTTTCAGCTCTAGGAAGGCCGCCTCCGCCTTCTCATTCCAGGCAAACTTGAGGTCTTTTCGAGTCAACTGGGATAGCGGCCGAGCTATTTTTGAAAAATCCTTAATGAACCTTCGATAATAGCCGGCGAGACCGAGAAAACTCCTCACTTCTGTGACCGACTTCGGTTGCTTCCAGTCTTGCACAGCCGCAACCTTGGCAAGATCAACAGATATGCCCTCCTTGGACACCACATGACCCAGAAATTTGACCTCCTCCTTCCAGAAGTCGCACTTCCTAAATTGCGCAAATAAGCGGTTCTTCTCAAGAGTTCCAAGGACCGCCCTTAGATGCTCTTCATGCTCCTCGCGGCTCTTTGAGTAAATCAGTATGTCGTCGATGAATACCACGACGAATCTGTATATGAACGGCCTGAAGATTCTGTTCATGAGGTCCATGAATACCGCTGGGGCATTGGTGAGCCCGAACGACATAACAAGGAACTCATAATGGCCAAAGCATGTTCTGAAGGCCGTCTTCTGTATATCCTCGTCTCTGACTCGCAGCTGATGGTACCCTGATTGTAGATCGATCTTGGAGAAATACTTGGCACCCCTCAGCTGGTCAAACAAGTCGTCAATTCTGGGCAATGGGTACTTGTTCCGAACCGTCACTTGGTTCAATCTCCTGTAATCCACGCACAATCGTAATGAGCCGTCCTTCTTCTTCACAAATAGGACTGGGGCTCCCCACGGTGAGACACTGGGCCGGATGAAACCTTTCTCTAGCAAGTTGTCAATCTGAGACCTTAGCTCTTCCATCTCACATGGGGGCATGCGGTAAGTAGGCAAGGAGATGGGCTTAGCACCCGGAGTTAGATCGATAGTGAAGTCTATTTCCCGTCGAGGAGGGAGTCCAGGTATGGCTTTAAACACATCATTAAAGTCTCGGACTACGGGAGTGCATGTGTGTGAGGGCCCATCATACCCGTCTTCCAAAGAAGCATAACATAAAATCCTACGATCGTGGCTAACCTGGACCGGAAACGTGAGAGAAGTGCCGTCATCTTCAAATATTTTCACTGTCAGTGTCTCACAGTCAATCTCGGCCTTCATCGTGGTCAACCAATCCATGCCCAGGATAACATCATAGTGGAAGATCTTAGTCACTATCAAGTCCACAAATGCCACCTTGCATCCCAAATCGATGGGACAATCGCGGCACACCTTCGTCGCTTCTGAGACAGTACCGGCGGCGGCAATGATCCTCACCCCAGTACAGGGAGTAGCGTACAATCCTAGACGCTTGACAGTAGCATGCGTTATGAGAGAAGTAGTGGATCCCGTGTCCACCAACAAAAAGATGGGAGTACCTTCAATGTGTGCCGTCACCTCGAAGGCTGTAGGAGTGGGGATGACAGCACCTTGGCCTTCTGCCGCCAATGCATGGACGCGCGCCTGCTGAGGGAAGTTCGGTCGTTGCATAGGCCGTTGTGGCGGCCTAACCTGAGGTGCAGGGGGACGTCGAAACTGTGGGTTGGGCCCCATCGTCCGTAGGGGCGGAACCTGTAACACCTGTTGTGGAGGCCTGAAGTTGCGCTGAGGTGGCGTGAAGCCGAGATCCCTCATCCGGGTGAAGCAGTATGGCTCGGAATGGCCCGGCCTCCGACAATAGCTGCACGTCTGAATAGGTCGAGTAGGAGGTGCCGGTGCAGCAGCTACACGTGGCGGAGAATCTGGGCGCGGCCTCTTCCCCGCCAAAGAAGTGGATGGCCCTTCTGTCCGGTTTCGAGGCCCCATCTGTGTCCGGCCCCGTGAGACACGCTCCTCATCTTGTTCAGCCCGAGTAGACAACTCCACGAGCTCCGCATAAGTCCCAATGCTCATGCAACACAATTTGGAGCGAATACCACTCCTCAATCCTGCCATATACCGCCTCATTTTGATCGCCTCGTTGGCGATCATTTCGGAAGCGTAGCGAGACAGTTCGGTGAACCGATTCTCGTATTGTGCCACGCTCATTCCCCCCTGTTGGAGGCGGAGGAATTCGTTCTCCCTATCATGTCTGCTGGTAGGATTGGGGATATACTTCCCGTTAAAACGGGCTTCAAATGCTTCCCACGTCCATACGTGGCCTTCAGGAAGGGACCTGAGGACGCTTTCCCACCATAAGTCCGCCTCTTTCTCAAAGAGGTAAGAGGCGAGCTTCCACATTCTCCACCTCAGAACAGTGGAGAGGCCGCAGTAGCTTGGTGACTCTATTGAGCCAATACTCCGCTTCCTCTGGGCGGTGGGTACCGGCGAAAGTAGGCGGCCTATGCCTCTGGAACTGTTGAAATAGGTTGCTTCCGCTAGTGGTGGGCGCAGCCGGAGCGGGCGGTTCCGGTTGTGGTGTGCCCAAATGTTGGGCCAAGGCCCCCATCACCGTGGCCAACATATTTTGTTGTTGTTGCATATTTGTGGCCATCATCTGCTGTTGCTGTTGCACGCTTGCGGCCATCATCTGTTGTTGTTGTTGCATGAGAAGCAACATTTGGCCCATTTGATCCATAGACGGTGGCGGAGGGGGTATAGGTGCCTCGGCTTGTGGCGGCGAAGCATTTGGGGCCGCCTCCTGGGTGGTACTTCCCGTATTCTGGGAACCGTCCGCCCCATGTGGGCCTTGTTGCTCGACAGGGACCCGATCCCGATCGACCAAGCCACCGTGAGGAAGGCGGACAAATCGACCATCCTGTCGCGGAGGCATTTCCTGAAAAGGCCCTTGATTGAGTTAGGTACTAGAACATTTCTTATACCCCGGTTATGTGTGCATGGGCAAGATTCAATACAATCCATTCGAGAACACAAGCAATGCACATACAAGCATGTTAGGACGACAAGAGATTTGCCGAGGCAATCCACACATTCACATTAATTTCAAAATGCCATTGACATGGCTAATTACATGTTACAGCATGGATCACAAACATCAGTAAACAGGTTAAACTGAAAAGGGAAATACAAACTAAACAAGCAAAGGTCCTAGCTATCTTCCAGTACAGGGGATTAGGTCTAATTGACTTAAAGCAACTACTAGTTATCCGTAAGGTCGCGACGCTACTCGTCTGAGTCAGGCGAAAGTGGAGGCGCCTCTTCCCCCTTGCTGCAGCAGATTAGGGCCTTTATGGCCCGATATATCTTCTTGTTCCACTTCTCCTGCTTTGCTTGATTTTCCACAATTCTCGCCTGGTTCTCCTCGATTCTGGCTTGGTTCTTCTCGATCCTGGCCATCCTAGAATCGAGCATACCCAAACGCCCAAGTACATCTGGGGCGATAGGTGGCTCCTCACCGACTCCTTCAATTTCCTCGGCCTCTTCTGCTTCTTCAGCTTCCTCGGGACCTCCAGGCGCTTCGGCCTCTTCTTCGCCCTCACTTCCTTCCTCTTCATCCCCATCGCTGTTATCTTCTTCTTCGTCAGGGTCCCCGTATCGGTCGATGTGGGCTTGTCGCTGCTTGGGACCCGCCCTTAGATGGTTCAACATGTCGTCGCCCAGAAGCTGTACCGGTACCGGATTTCCGTTCGATCCGCGTATTCCATATTCTGAGGCCATCCGACAGATCAGGCGACCGAACGGGAGGCATGCGCTCTTCCTTGTGGCTCGTGCAGCCCGCACAATTTGGTGAAGTACAACACTGGGGAGGCACACATCAGCTCCCCTCCCCGCCTGGTATAAAAACTCCACCATATAACGGGAGCACTCTGAGCGATTTATCAGTCTCGGGTACACGTTATGGGTACAGATGCGGTGGAATACCCGATACTCTGGGGTCAAGTTGGCCGCGCTCAGGCCTTGGGCGCGCTCTCCACGTTTCCACTGAGCTACACGGCCACACAAAAAGCGGGTTCGCACATCGCGGGCCTGACTTGACTCTAGACACCCCTCATCAATCTGGAGCTCGCCCTGCGCCACTCCAAGCACGTCGGCAATGTCCGCCACCCCAATGGGAGTCCTCACGCCTCCCACAACAAGATCAAAGCCCAGAGGCTGGAACCGAGGGTTCCTAATCCGCATATAGAAGGCTCTAACCAGTCCTTCATCTGCCTTATGATTTCCGTAGAAGACCGGACCCCAGTCCTTTTTCATAAGGCGGGCGAGTACAGCGCATAGGTCGAATAGATGTTCCTCCACGGAGGCTTCAAAGGCGACACTGCGCTGTAGGAAATTTCCCATATCTTCGACGGGCGATTGAAAGGCCTGAGTTGCTAGCCCTCCGTGGGAATCGTTTTGGCGCTTGGATCGAGATTCGGAAATCGTCTTCCCCTTCGGATCGGCCCTTTGCTTGTTCCGCCTTTCTCGGCTCGGTCCCGGTTCGGCGGGTGTGGGTCTTTTTTTTTCCATGAGGAAAAGAACTACTTGTATGGACGAATGAAGAAAGTTTTCTAGGGATGGGTTTGACGAGAATATTTGGAGAGGAGTGGGTTTAGCTTGGGTTTGGAAGAAGGGGTATGGAGATGGGTTGGAAGAATGAAAATGGTGGATAGGATTTGAAATGGGTTTGGAAATGAGACTTGGGGATGAGCCTGAGATGAGGTTTGTTGGAAAGGTAAATAGAAGGATTTGGGGTTGAGAAGAAAAAATATAGTTGGGAAATGAGGAAGAGGGATGGATGATATGGAGGAGTGAAGGTGGTATTTAGAAGGGAGTTTATGGGGTGATGTTGGAAATGGAGTTGGTGAAATGGAAAATGGAGTTTGAGGTAATGGGGTTTTGGTGGAAGGTGGTTTCTTTTTGGAAAGAAAAGGAATGAATGTGGGATGGTTTGGAAAGATGGGTTTTAGAGGAAAAGGGAGAATGGGTTTGAGAAGTAGGAGGATTTGAAGAAGAAGATGAGTTGGAAGAATCTAGGATGGGAGTGTGAGAGAGGAGGGGAATGAGGGATTTGTTTTCCTTGGAGAGAGTTTAAGAGGGATGGAGAATGGTTGGAATGGAGGAAAATGGCCCTAGAAATCCCTAAATAGCAAGAAAGGTGGGCCCCACACGTATTTGGACTTGCAATGGAGGAAAAAATCCCAAAATCGGCGTCCGGCGCCGGCGGCGCCGGTCGGGCGTTGCGGCGCCGGGGTTGGGCGCTGGCGGCGCCGGGCTGGCGTTGTGGCGCCGGATTACTGGACGTCGGGCGCTGGCGGCGCCGAGGCCGGGCGCTGCGGCGCCGGCTTGCTGGACGTCGGGCGCTGGCGGCGCCGAGGCCGGGCGCTGCGACGCCGACTCTCTGGACGTCGGCGCTGGCGGCGCCGAGGTTGGGCGCTGGCGGCGCCGGCCCCCCCCCCGATTCACGTTCTCTTTGCGGCGACCGTAGCCCCCCGTCCGGAATGAGTTACATGACATGCCATATATGAATTTGGGGTAGGAGAGAACGATCTACGCAATGGGCCTATTTGTTGTGGGAGATTCTTCCCTCTTAGGGGTAAAAAGTCTGATTTTCTATGTTTTTACTATTTCTGGTGGAAATCTCGTCACCGCTAAGTCTCTATCCCCAAATGGGCCGGATCAGTCGAAATTGGTCCGAAACTAGCTTGTCGCACTTGGATGTTTGCTCCGGTCTTCAATCCTTTGATCCAGTACAACTTGCGATCTCAATCCCTATCACCGCTACCTAAGATGGTCGGCTCGATCCTAGACCGATACACTCTAAACTTCTAGGGTAGTGACGTGCGTCCTAAGTCCCGGTTGCGGCTTCTACTGTGCAATCCTCCCAAGTCAGCGGACGCGTAGTGAGTTCATGACCCATGGCCCAATTAATCCCAAACCATGCTCTGATACCAACTTGTAACACCCTGAAAATCGGGGGTCGAGTATATACGCAACTCCCGAGTTTCCGAGGTCACTTATCATGTGTTTAATGGTTTTAGTGTTAGTCTGATTAACTGCGCAATTTGGAACAAACTGAAACATGAAGCACAAACGCAAGTCTACTGAAATGGAAGAAAAGCAACACAGATATATATATATACACGTCCAAAAGAATAAGGGGCACATGGCGCCACCCGACAAAATCACAAAAAAAATAATATCCTGTCCAAAAGAATAGGGCTGAGCTCTCCGCTCAGCAGTCCGTCGTCACAGCTACGGATCCGACGCAGCTCCATCCATCAACTGGAAGTAGGAGTACTCCTCCTCCACATCCAAGTCCGCAATGCCAGGCTCCTCCTGAACTTCGCCACCTGCATCTATGGAAGCGTCTGGTTGGTGTTTTAAAACACCGTCCCAGAGTGGGAGTGAGTGATCAACTCAGTGTGAACCATTAATCTTAAGTTGTAACAGGCATCAATTATAATAGGAATTTAATGAAAAGCAGGAAATCAGCAACACCTATAACTCTTATTAAATGCGCATGAAATGCAATGATATGATGCATGCCCTCGCCACAACTCTCCCTCAAGCGACTACGTCTACGATCGCAAATGTCATCACTCCCTCAGTGCGACCTCAACTCCCGAGTCGCCACCCTATCTAATGCGTGAAATGCGGTCATGTTAGCCGAGTTTTTAATTAAAGTCCATTCATCCAGCAGTTGGGGATTCTGGATCACCCTACATGTCACTGCCCTAATCTGGTTGCGAGGGCAAGATCTCATCAACGCGTGAGGCCGAGTCCTCGCGGTCCGTGATCCCGTCGGGG
The DNA here is from genome assembly GCA_021015155.1 of Magnolia officinalis. NCBI lineage: Eukaryota > Viridiplantae > Streptophyta > Magnoliopsida > Magnoliales > Magnoliaceae > Magnolia > Magnolia officinalis. Next base: position 26,578 of record JAJHSJ010000873.1, read on the forward strand.
TCCTCATCCCCGACTCCAAGCACATGAGGAGTGCCGATAGAGAAGGGATCGCTCGCGGTCACTACGGGGGGCGCGGTACCCAGCGTAGGCCGACAGCTCGGACACAGTGTCCCATTCCACCATGCCCGGCTCACGAGACTGTGGACCAATTGTAGTCAAATTTTCAGTGGGCCACAAAGGTTATAGGGTGCATCAGGTTCCATACATATGTGGGCGAACATGGTTAACAGACAGGGATGATCAGGTAGTAGGCTAATCCGCACAAATCAGGCGAGCATGAAACGAATGACCTCGGGCACAAAGGTCCCATGTAGTCGAACTACAGCCACCCGAACACTCCCGCCCAATCCGCGAGTCTAGCCTTAGCGTAGTCCTACCGATGGGGCTACCCTCTCTCGTCAGGTTCCTGACCATCCCAAGAGAGTGGAAAGAGATCTACAACATGCTCACTACTCATGCTATCAGCTAGTACATCCAAGTCATAATCTCATGCATCCTAACCACACAAAACAAATATCTTTAACACGCAATCAAGTATCATCATAGAATTTAGGTGCATGTGAGTGTATGTGTGTTGTGTGAGGAAGTTAAACACTTCCCCCATCTTGAGGGATCATAAGCATTTGTAATTAATCACACACACAATTAAAGCATTGCATATGATGGAAATGTATCAACAACCACAAGCATGTTATCAATCAACATTAAAATCATGTGAAGGCACAATATATATAACATTTGAGAATCAAACATGCATATTCTAACAAGTTCAACATCATGAAAATCCCTAGGGTTTCCTAGAATTCCAAATACGACATCCAAGCACTCAAAATCATTAAATCCGTATTAAAGTTGGTGCTAGGCCACCCAAGAACAATAGTCCGCACCTATGGATCGTTGGCGACACGATAAACGTCCTAGGAAAGGGGCTTTTGGGACGATCGGCCGGAATCCCTAAACCAACCCTTGCATGTTAGTTTCTCCAAGACAATCCCACCACAATACATGGATTTCAAGAAGAAAAGGGAGAGAAAATTACCTAGGTGGCCCACGAACGAATTTGGGGTTGCGGCGGAGGGTTTTCTCCTTTGGAAAGGGAGACGGTGTTGAAGAATCGGTTCTCTTGGGCCCCAACTCGATTTAGGGTCCACCACACCTCCTTGCCTACCCTTTCTTCTTACTTCACTCTCCTTGGTTGTTGGAGGATGGTGGAAGTTGCTAGGGAGAGAGATGGGAGGTTGGAGTTTTGGAGGGGATCAAAGAGAGCTTGGTTGTTGGAGATTTGGAAGGAGATTAAGGAGAAGGGGAATGGGTTGTTGGGAGGTGAAGGGAGAGATAGGAGGGAGAGAGGGTTTGGTTGAGAGAGTGAATGAAATTGTGAAGGGGGTTAGGGCTTATTTCCCTAGAGTTGGGTCTCTTGGCCCCATGTTTCCTAATCTTCCCAAATTAGACCTATGGGACCCCTATTAAGTGTTGAGGTGGCCCTAGTGCCTCATTGGCCACCAAATTCGGCGTGTAGTTGTCTCCTAACCCTACTAGGGTCCATGCAAAATTGAGGACGAACGGATGAACGGTTATATGATCTGGAAGGGCGCCACCGACCTTTAAGTGGCCCTGTGGGACCCATTTCGGTGATTGGAATAGTTCTGGGGGTCTTCTGGCCATCAAACTCATAGGTTAAGTGATCCATGGCCCGATGAAGGGCCGTGCAAAATTTGGGAGCGAACGGATATAGGGTTTGATCGCACGGGTCCGATTTGCGATCGACGGTCATCGTGCCACGATCGGGCCCCAGATTTGGTGAACGGGCGTTGAAAAATATATCAAACCATTACCGTAAATTTAGAAGAAATCCGATGGTTGGAAAGTCTCACATTTCAATTTCCTTGATCAGTGCCAGATTTCAATTCTGGCATTGGTGGGGTGCATGGGGCCCCTGCCAGATCCCACTTCTGGGCGTCTGCCGGAGTTGCGGTCCGCGATGGCATTCAAGCCCAGTGAGACCAACGGCCACACCAAGTTTTAGAATTTTCCGACCATCCTCGGTCGTTGTGCGTCCAACACAAGCGGTCTATGATGTGTAAACAGCCATCTGGCTTGGTGGCCCACACTAAGCCCTATTATGGCCAGTCAGACCTACTAAACTGGATTAATCTTGGATGATTTTTATCTACGGTAACCCACCATGAGTGGCTTAAGCGAGTGGTCCTACGGCAATCCTACGTGGACGCCCCAGGACACTGTGCTGGTTGGACGAGACGTTACAGTGCCATTAGCCATAAGTTACATCAAATATCAATTTATGATGAATTTAATGAAAAGTATGCATTCAAGCATCTCTAAATAATCTTGTATTGCATATGCATGAATTATGGTATATGCATGACCTCACAACAACACTCCCTCAAGCCTACTTTGTCTAACATTCGCGCATGACCACACTCCCTCGTTGCGACCTCACTGCCGAGTCACCAACCTAAGTATGCGATGCGATCATGAACGTGTTAGCCAGTTATAAGTTTAATTTCGTTCATCCAGCAATTGGGAAAACTGGTACACCCACCCTAACGATATCAATGCCCTTATCCTTTTTTTCGAGCCAGGACCACTCAACGTGCGAGGCCAGGACCCCGTGATCCTTGATCCCATCAGGTCCCCACCCCTGATTGCAAGGACGTGGGGAGTGCTGGGAAGCGTGATCGCTCACGGTCACTACGGGGAGGCTCGTCACCCCAGCGTAGGCCAACAGCTCGGACATAGTGTAACGCCCTGGAAATCAGGGGTCGTGTATATACTCAATTCTCGAGTTCCCGGGGTCACTTATGACCGTTTTTCATTAATATGGGTTTAACCTGGTTTAATTGCGCAAATCTGAAATTTCCTAGAACATGAAGAATCACCACACAAGTCTACTGAAATGAAAGAGATCGAAAGAAATACATACATATATATATATATATATATATATATATATACATGCCCAAAAGAATAAAGGGGTCGCACATGACGCCACCCAACAAAATTGCAAAAGAATAAGATGTCCAAAAAATAATAGAACTGAGCCCATAGTTCAGCGGTCCGATCCCGCCTCTCCACCTGGCGGGAAACCATCCATCATCTGAAAGTAGGACAACTCGTCCTTCTCCTCGAAGCTCGCCTCACTAGGCTCCTCCAGCCCTGAGTCACCTGTATCTATGAATGGGTCTGGTTGGTGTTTTAAAACACCGTCTCAGAGTGGGAGTGAGTGATCAACTCAGTGTGTACTATTAATCTTAAGTTATAACAGACATCAATTGTAATATGAATTTAATGAAAAACAGTCAATCATCAACACCTACAACTCTTATTAAATGTGCATGCAATGTGATGATATGATGCATGCTCTCGCCACAACGCTCCCTCGAGCGACTCCATCTAACGATCGCATATGACAACACTCCCTCAGAGCAACCTCGACTGCCGAGTCGTCACCCTAACTAATGCGATGCAATGCGATCGTGTTAGTCGAGTTATTAGTTAAGTCCATTCATTCAATAGATTGGGGAATCCGATACACCATACGTATCAATGCCCTAAGCTGGTTGCGAGGCCAAGACCCCCCAACGCGTGAGGCCGAGGCCCCGCGGTCCGTGATCCCGTCGGGTTCCTCATCCCCGACTCCAAGCAAATGAGGAGTGCCGAAAGAAAGTGATCGCTCGCGGTCACTACGGGGAGGGGCGGTACCCCAGCGTAGGCCGACAGCTCGGACAGTGTCCCATTCCACCATGCCCGGCTCACGAGACTGTGGACCCGTTATAGTCTAAGTATCAATGGGCTACAATGGTTGTAAGGTATTTCAGGTTCTATACATAGGTGAGTAAACAGGGTTGACAAACAAGGTTAGTCCGACAGTAGGCTAGAACGCACGAGCCAGGCGAGCGTGAGACGAATGACCTCGGGCACAAGGACTCATGTAGTCGAACTACACCACCCAAACACTCCCGCCCAATCCACGGGTCTAGCCCTAGCATAGTCCTACCGATGAGACTACCATCTCTCGTCAGGTTCCTAACCAACCCAAGAGGGTAAAGGGGATCTACAACATGCCCACTACTCATGTTATCAACTAGTACATCATGATCATATTCTCATGCATTTCAACCATACAAAATGAATACTTCTACCAGCAAGCAAAATTAATATCACGAAAACAAGGTGCATGTGAGTGTGTGGGTGTTGGAGGAAGTTAAACACTTCCTCCATCTTGAGAAATCATGAGTACCAGTATAATTAATCATACACACAATTGAAGCACCACATATGAGGGAAAAAAATTAAACAAACATGAGCATATTATCATCCATACATAATATCATGTGAAAGGCAAGATCTATATCAAATTTGAAAATTAAGCATGCACATCCAAACAATTCCAACAAACATATAATCCCAAGGGTTTCTCTAGAATTTCAAATATAACATCCAAGCATTCAAATCATTAAGCTCGTACTAAAATTGGTGCTAGGCCACCTAAGAACAATAGTCCGCACCTATGGATCGTTGGAGATTTGGAAAACGTCCTAAGAAAGAGGGCTTTTGGATCGATCGGCCGGAATCCCTAAAACAAACTCTTGCATGTTAGAATTTCAAGCCAAACTCTTCTTAATACATGAATTTTCAAGAATGAGAGGTGAGGGATCTTACCAAACTCTTTTCACAATGGGCGTAACTCCTAAAGCCCAACGGATGAAGAGTAATCAAACTAAAACTACTATTTATAGTAAAGACGAAATTGAAACAGGGAAACGACCATCGATCCATGGTTTTTTCGTAATTTCGGGCTGCGCAACCAGGCGTGGCGGGGTTGGTTGACTTCATTAGCTTGTTCTACCCCAAAATCATATATTTTACATCAGATAACTCATTCCGAATTGCAAGATACATCCGAAATTGCCCGAAACTACCCGAAATTGAGCGAATCGGGGTCGGGGGCCTACCCACATTAATATAGGGTACCCAGGCCCCCCGGGGTTTTTTGGGGCCTAGGGGGCAGGAGGGTCTCGCCCATGGGTCGAGCCCTCGATATCTGGACAATTGGTCAGCGAGGCCCTCGCCCGTCGGCGAGGCCTCGCCGGGTTTTCGGGCCAGCCAGGCGGGCTGGTCGGGCCGATCGTGTTTCGGGGTTGCGGGACCCCCCTGATGTGTGTCCCTTCCATTGAAACCCCCCCAAACCCCTATCTCCTTCACAAACTACCCCTCCAAGCTCTCCTTTCCCCACAAAGTTTCTGATTTTTCATAGAAAACGCTCCTCCGATCCCTCCTTTTTCTGTTTTAGTGCACTACCGTCGTTATCCATTCGAAAACTCCCTCCTACAGCTGCGGTCTCTCTCATTTCCCTTTCATTTGAGCCTTTACACTCTCTTTTCGGCCTCGAAATCGTGCAAACCTCAGATCCCATCTTCTTTTTCCCAGGAAATTGATTCCCTTCATCATTTTATGCTCCCAACTGCCCTCCACAGTTGCATACATCTCCCATCTTCTTCTTTTCACTTGCCTTGAGTTCACAAACCCCTCTTTGTGGCTCATTTCCTCACAACCCAACAACCCATCAAACCCCATTCCTCTTAGCCCTTTCTTTCACTTCCCATGGCCTTTTTCGAGTCATTACGGCCATTTTCTCGATTTCATGGGGCTTGGGTGTATCTCATGTTTTCCAATACCATATTTGGAGTGTATGCAGTTAAAAGTAAATCCCAGAATTTTCTTTCAAATTACACTTAGAAATTCCCCATCGTGGGAAATGGAACTCCCATCTCACACTTTCCCACACAATGCTCATTTTCTAAAGCCTATACTATTAATTTTAATCCTCACCCACCCTCCTATCAACCATGTCACTCCCAATCCCGAAGTAGAATTAGTAATGCAATCCCATTTAGTACGACTTAAGACCACTGACCAAATAGACCCTTGGAGTTTTGGACCTAGAGTGGTGCTCCTAGATTTCGACAGACATGACCATATAGGAAACCCAACAAATTAATAATGTGAACCTTAGGACCCTCTTAGTTGGAATGAGCATATGTGAAATGCTCGAGCGTCGAGTACAGACAACTCAGTTCCAATTAGATAACTTTGACCCTAAGTGATAAAACCCTTCCTTGTATTAGAAATGGTATGAAATCATCTAGCATATAAGCATAGACTTTGGACTACACCTATGGATTTCCACTACTCCTAAATTAAGACTAGACTACCGGCTACATTAGAGAATGCTAGAGACCGATATATGTAACTAGGTCAAATCAATACACCTCTTTGATCTGGGCAGCGTAGCGAAAGCGTGGTGGACCCTACCCCACTGGCCCAGGATCGAAACTGTGCTCATTGAATATGAACATTATAGAAGCCCTAGCAAGTTCTACTATGAGAAACCATTTTAGGATCATCTAGTAAGATTTGATTCACCATTTCCTTGGACATAGATAATAACAAGAACTCTCATAGATTAAGACCTAAAGGGCAACCTTAGACATAGACAAGTTAAGCCTTTTCAATGATGGACATTTCTTACGTTTTTAGAGTGATCGGACTACGGAGTTACTGAAATATACAACTGTGAAATATTCGCGGCTTGACCCAATTCTCAATCCTGGGCGACTACCAATGGACTCACTGCTTGGCCGAGCAGAAGACCAGGATCCACCAGGATTCGAAAAGGATACGATGAGCTTCCTACCCTGGCCCGATAGATGATCGATGTATCGGGATCACGCCCACTATTACCGTCTCTCCGTATTGGTCAAACAATGAAAAGCTATCTTACTCTAAATTGTTGGGAATTTTCGTCGAGACTCCAAATAGGTAAAGAAATAAATTGTAGCAAACCATCAGGGTATGAGAAATGGATAAAGAAATAAGTTTTAAGGGGGGTAGACTAAAATGAACCAGGCTAGTATATACCCTACCACGCGTAGAAACTTGAAATCAATAAGTCTTAGGCAAATGAAATAATAGAATTCTTTCCTTATTATCCTTAGGCAATTTCGAGGATAAAATTTTGTTTTAAAGGGGGTAGATTGTAACATCCCGGATTTCTGCCAACCTGGGATTAGACGTCCTTAGGCAATGGGTCGATCCTAATACCTTATTAGCTTGTCAAAACTCAATTCCAAAGTCTAAAACCGCTTTTGAACCCTTTTCCTTCACAAATCTCACCTTTCACCACCTTGTTCTTTAAACTTTCTAAATATTTTCACATTAGACACTATCTTAAACTACCTAAGTAGTATAACTTGCATCACTTTTTATACAAACTACAAAGGCCCAGGTATCACCTCAAACAAATTACTCAAGACTAAATCTTTTAGAAATTAGGCGAGAATTAGCCAGTGTTAAACTAAAGTACCTGTGAAATTAGCACAAATCACTTTAAACACGATCTACAAGACCCAAAATTTGTAAAATCATTGACGCTAGGTTACCCTAAAATCTAGGATAAATCTCATTACCCGTCTGCTCTCGGGAGCATCTCGAAACTCCATATCAGATCTGGACCGCACGTCGGAAGTCCGATTAATACGAAGTTAAGGACTTAGGACCGCCTCGTTGGACTTGACAACCATCTCGGAAATCAAATTCAGATAGTGTCTCAGCGCTATTCGCTTGAGCTCGGAACGTGGAGTGTGAGAAATGTGAAAATAATTCTAAATTAAATCCAAAATAAATAAATCTGGCACCTCTCGCTTACGAATCAGTATTAAGCAACCAGGCCGTCAGAATCAGTTCAAATTACACTCTCGGATCAGGGATATTTCCCCAAACATAACCATGTACTCGGAATCTCCGATCGAGATTCACTGACCGTTGAACTAAAAATGGTCCGCCACGCGTGATCTGGAATCCCAACTGAAACGAAAATGTAACTCGACCTAGATCCAATGTCGGTGAGCTTAAGTCCGGCCTTTGGCTCAAGGAGGCCCGCCAGAATCCTCCGTTGAAGTGGAACAGGTCTGCTTTGGTTATAACCTAAGTATACCTTGATCATAAGTCTATTTTAGTGAGTTTTTAGGCTATATAAGGACCTTAGAACCCTGTCTCTCACAGCCATACGAATTTGAGAGAAGCCCTAGAGAGAGGAGAGAGAAAAGAGAGAGAAAGTGTGAGAGATGTGGGAGCATCTCCCTGCCTTACTTTCCTGCTGCTATCCATGCTTAACCGCTCCATTCTCATCGTTTTCCCGGTGATTCCGGCGTCGTTTCTAAGTAAGAAACTCTAACCCTAAACTGATTTGGGATTTTGATAGTTATAGGTTATGAAATATCTAACCTATTTAATTCCATAGGTTGCCAAACTGCCATATACAAAGCTTCAGCACCTATCGACTTCGTTACGATTCTATGACAAAAGGTGCGGACTTTAGATATATAAGTTATGGTTTTCAACGCTTTCAATGTCAGATAATGATAGATTCATGATCTGCATGCAATTGCACATGTACAAAGTGCTGTCTGATTTCCGTTTCGATTAAAGATGAAGAATATGGAATTTTACGTACTTTAGGTATTTGTAGAAAGTACCGTATACGTATAAAATTTGAAAATGTGTTTGCCATGATTATTTGCTGTATTGATATATGATATATGGATAAAATACTTGTTTGGCGAAAGGACTCGCCCTAATTCATGTTTTTGCTAATATACACTATGTATGTTAAAATAGTGTATTTTAAGTGTTTGCGAAAATAACTGAATGAGTATAGAATTCTCATTCGTGCTCGTTATGACTAATTGTCATGGATATATGATTGTTGTATTGGCGATACCCCCTTGACGAAAGGATTTGCCCTAAATCACGCCACAGCCAATATACACTATATATGCTAAAATGTGTGGCCCAAGTGTTTGTGGAAATGACTAAATGAATATGGAACTTGGATTCCTGCTTGCCATGACTATCTGTCGTGGGTGTACGCGTGTTATGATTGGGCAACTCCCCAGTAAAAGGATTTGTCCTAATGCCTATGTGATCAACATATGTCATGTATGTTGATGTATGTATTTTAAAGTGTTTGTTAAAATGTCTGAATGAGTAGTAGTTAGTAAATTGTAATGTTAAGGGTGTTGAGATATGATTCTCACTTCTTTAACTATGTGTATGATTTCTTTAGATATCTGTGTGCTTAGGAATTGAATATGTACAAACTCATGCTTATGTTGTATTTCATAACATGCTCAATTGATTGTATGATTTTATCTATGTAATGCATATGTTTAAATTCATGTTTACGTTGTATGATTCGTCATAGGTGATGGGGGAGTGGAGCAACGAGTGCGTGTAACAGCCCTGGCAGCCCTAAACGGATAATATTAGTCTTTGATTGTATGATTTGAATTTTGATCCATTACTGCTTTAAATATCTAAAATTGAATGTGATTGAGGCTATTTTATAGTCTAGGCAGTCAGTAACGGGATCGAATTTGTGGCTGAGTTTCATTTGCCACGTGAGATGTGTTCGACAAACTCGAGTCGTACTTCGGTTGGCGATAGTGGTTGGCCACACGAAGTGCTTACGCGCTTCATATCGTTCAACTTGTTGTGCGCTCGAGCTAGCCGAGCTCGTCAAGCAACCCGATCTGTCTTATGTATGTTCACCATGTTTGGACGTTACTGCTTGAACCTAGGGTACCAAACTTACCAGTGAAATCCCTTTTAACCATGATACCTCGATCCGCTAAGACTCATGAGCTGGGCATGGTGGTATGGGACACCGTGGTCGAGCTGTCGGCCTACGCTGGGGCCACGTGCCTTCCCGTAGTGACCAGTGAGCAACCAGACTCGTAAGCCGATTATGGTGGTATGAGACACTATATTCGTGTTGTCGGCTTACATCGATAAGGTGATGGGGGAGTGGTGCAATGAATGCGAGCAATAGCCTTGACAGCCCTTTGTAGTGACCTCTAGCATACTCTAAATGGCGGTGAGGCGACGAGTTTTGCCGTAGTGTATAGAGTATGAAACTAGGCATGTATCTGTATAGTGATGAATCGTTAAAAAGGTTATGGGGGAGTGGTGTAACCTTTGTGCGTAACAGCCCTGGCAGCCTTTGCAGCGACCTAGAAAACACACCATCGTCTGAGATTAACTAGGACTGACAACCCTAGAATGGATCATGTTTGGGAATGATATAAGGGAGGTACCTTAGTTTCTCAATCCTGCTGTTTGAAATGGACTAATAACAACTCGGTAATCATGCTCATCATGCATTGCATGTGCCTGGAAGATGTGGAGCACTGAGGAATGCAAGCATGCCGCGAACGTAAGATGGTGTCGCACGAGGGAGTGTGTGGTGAGGGCATACATCATGACTGCATTCATACTTGCCTCATATTCCTGACCAACTCAAGGGTCCTGATGGCAATCCGTAACATGCCACATTCAGAGTTAACATATAGCATATGCAATATCACGCATTCATATTTCTCAACATAGAACTCAAATTTTCTACCAGCAAAGCTAACATTGTTTTGACATCAAGTGCATGTACGTTGTGTGGATTAGTGAGGAAGCTAAGCATTTTCATATATATATATATATATATATATATATATATATATATATATATTATATATATATATTATATATATATATATATATATATATGTCATAGGAACAAATGCACATGGGTTAATAAATCGTACATGCTACAAGGTAACATCATACACAACCAACAAGACATGCACATGCAACATCATTTTATACCATTCATGTGAGAAACAACAACATTCCATAACTATTCTATGTCGATTGGAAGAATCAAAATAAAGTCTTTCCTAGGTTCTCTCTAGATCTTTCAAATACATCATCCAACCAATCAAAATCATTAAGTTCATATTAAAATTGGTACTAGGCCACCTAAGGATAATAGTCCACACCTTAAGAGGAGATTTTCATTCTTTGAGATCTTAGGGTTTGGGGATTTGGGTAAAAATCGTCAATTCCTAAATCAAATCAAGAAAGACAACATTCATGCCTAGAAATCTACACTAGGTTGCTCTATTGAAGGAAAAATATACCATTTTTACATTCGCTTCTTGGAATGGGTGAGTTTGGTGGAGGTTTTGTAGTAGCCATCGATTTAATTGAGGAAATACCAACCCTACAAACACTCTCTCCCTTCCTCTCTTCTTCCTTTATTCTTTCTTTTCTCCCTTTTCTCTCTTTCTCTCTTTCTCTCTTTCTTTCCTCTGGGCAAAATCGTATGGGGAGAGGGGGTGCCCAAATGAGGCCCTTTTATAATGCCAGATTTGGTGTAAAATGGCCCCAAGGGCTAGGTTTTTACTATACTAGACCTATGGGAGGGTCTTTTTAAGCTCTAGGGCTCACTATGGGGCGTAGGAGTCGACACCCACCATTGGATAGTTGGCCCTAATGATGATCTATGTATATATATGATCAGCCCGCCATTTGGATGCGTCGATCGACAGATATGATTAGAAGTCTGTTCAACGGTCACCGATAGTCAATCGGGGCCGCGGCTATACGGATATGAGCAGGAAAATATCCTTACTCCATGGGTAAGGTTTGGTCGTAAACTGATGGTCCAAAATCCTCAACTTTGCATAAGAGTAGATGACCCAATTCACTTAAGTTTTAGTTCATTCCTTTAGGGTATTTGCACTTCTCATTCACTCGTCCTTTAGCTCAAGTTGAGCGGTTCTGGACAGCACCCAGGTCCGACTCTCGCGATGGACGTCAAGCCCAGTAAGACGGACATTATCCTATAGTTTTGGAACTAGTAGCCCATTAACGAGCGGTCTAGAGCTTGTTTGGAAATTCGGGGCATTTCTGGAATGAATTAAGTACTGAGATTTCACGTGGGCAATGATTAGGTTTTGGATTAGCTATGTTCATAGTGTGGCCTATTTATAACTAGTGAAAGTGAAGATTTGGTCATGATTACTCTAAACCGTCGGTTTTAGGCTAAAAGAGTAACGGGGTTGATTTGGTCTATTAGCAAAGATCCGAGCCTTATCTGACTCGGCTTCGGCTAGATCTTTAATTTAGTTATGCTTGTCTTGATTAATTAGCGATGGGTCGGTTAGATTTGGGCCCTATGTGAGTAAATCATGGGGCTAAACTTGTTGTTCAAATGATCGGGCGGATTCGTTGGCTTCCTACGGTTGATTAAACGGACTTGTGCGGTTTTTTACTGGTACTACCCCTGTATAAACTAACATTGAGTGGTAATGGTCATTAAGTGATATTATAAGTTAATTAATAAAAAAAATTCAAGGATTTTTGGAAATCCAAAACAGTGAAAATCCAGGATGTTACAACATTTGACTCAGGATCTCTACAAATCAACCTGCGAGTTTGGCAACCCTAAGTCAACTCCGCAAGCTCTTGACGATTCGTAGGTACGGATTATTATCCTTAGGTGGCTTAACACCAATTTTACTATGAGTTTAATGATTACGAATGTTAGGATGATGTGCTTGAGTAATTTAGAGAGAACCTAGCCAAGCCCTATACAATAGGTCCTTCCAAATTCCATGAAATAATTGAGTGCTGTTTCTTTGTTCTTCAACATGATTGAGCTTGATTTTGGTGTGGTATGTTCATCTCATATACGGTTCTAGTATAACCTTCCTTGTGGCATGCATGATAGTATAAATCCTTGTTGTATGTTTGTGCTAGCATTCATCCTTGTTGTACGTTTGTGCCATGAATCATGTATAGCTCTTGCACTCTTCGTTAATCCCACACAACACACATACACATTTATTACATATTATTGTTAGTAGTTGAAATGGTAGAAAAATCTAAATTTATATGTTTGATGTATGAGTGCATGACATCACTTGTGCTAGAAGATAAATTCTGATTAGTTGAAGTGTTATTGAATACCATCAAATTCCTAGGTTGGTCAGGAAATTGAGGTGAGAGAAGGCGGTCTCGTTAGTAGGACTACACTGAGGCTAGACCAGCGGATTTTTACTGATGCGAATGGGCGACAGTGGTTAGATTACATGGGTCGCTTGTACCCGATGTCACCCGTCACGTACTCGCCTTGACTCACACGGTTTAGTCCCCTTATTGGTCAATCATGTTTGTTAACCATGTCTACTCACGCCTGAAAAGAACCTGGAACACCCTTCGCCCACTGAAGCCCATTGATAACCATTTGAAACTGATCCACCGTCTCGAGAGCCAGGCATGGTGGAATGGGACACTGTGACTGAGCTGTCGGCCTACGCTGGGGTGACGAGCCTCCCAGTAGTGACCGCGAGCGATCCCTCTTCTCAACACTCCCCATGTGCTTGAAATCGGGGATGGGGAACTCGATGGGATTAAGGATCGCGGGGTCTTGGCCTCGCATGTTGAGGGGCCTTGGTCTTACAACCAGCTGAGGGCAATGATATGTGAGGTGTACCAGTTTCCCCAATATGTTGGATGAATGAAATTAATTAAAAACTCGGCTAACACGATTACAATCGCATCGCACTAGTTAGGTTGGCGACTCGACGGATGAGGTCGCAATGAGGGAGTGTTGGTCATGCGCGATCGTTAGATGAAATCGCTTGAGGGAGTGTTTATGTGAGGTCATGCATCATATCATAATACATGCATATGCATTAACAAGACTATTTAGGGATCTGTGAATGTATGTCTTTCATTAAATTCATCATATAATTTCTGCTTGTTGTAACTTAAGACTATAGTAACCACTGAGTTAGCTACTCACTCTCACTCTGGGACGGTGTTTTAAAACACCAACCAGACCCTTTACTAGATGCAGGTGAGGCGAAACTCGATGAGCCAAGCGGGATGAGAATGGATAGGGAAGAGGAGCTTTCCTACGTCCCCCTATGAGTGGATCACCGTAGACTGTGTAGGTTATTTATGAGTTGTCGAGTAGGGATCTAGCGCCCATTTGCTTTGGGTATTTCTTATATAAATTTTGTCGGGCGACGCCTTGTGCGACCTGTTTGATATTCCTATAGACTTGTATTTCTTAGTCGCATTTATTTCAGTAGATTAGTTGTGTTTATGGTTTATGTTCTAACCGATTCCTTTATTGTTCATTTAAAGTAATTTATGTACAAATCATCATAATTAGAATACAAGCGACACCCGGGAATTTAGAGGCGGAGTTCCTACACGGCCCCTGAAAACCCGGGGTGTTACATAGCCCCAGTTCGACTTGACTCGGATCGATATGTAGCTCGAACTGGCTTGACTTAGTTAGGTAGGTATAAAAACTTGAAAAAACCCTAGCCATTCACTCCCTTGATATTTCCCAATTTGTTTGAAAATTAGAATCTGCACGACCGTGACCAGCTACCTGACTCCCTCTCTCTATGCTCTCATCTAACCAGCTTCATGCCTCCCTCTCTCTGCTCTTGTTCGACCAACTCGCCCCGCAGTAGCTCCCTTTGCTCGTCCCACCTGACCAGCAACCCATTTGCGCCTCTCTCTCTCTCTCTCTACCTCGTCTCGCCGCCTGACCAACCAAGGCCCTCCGCCTCTCTTTGCTTGCCTGCTGCCGCCACTCTATCAGCAGCAACCCGCCCAATCAGCAACAACCACTCGACAGTTCGCTCGTTGGTAAGCACTCGAAGTCGAACTCGGCTTGAAATCAGCTTAAAAGCTCGAAATATCGAACCTGGCTTGAACTCGGCTCGAACTGGTTTGATTGCTGATCGAGCCGAGTTGAGCTGGAGATGTCGGCTCGGTCACCGAACCGAGCCGAGGCCAATTCGACTCAATATACACCCCTAGTCACTAGGGTCTTCAGGTATGTGACTATTTCGGGTCATTATGATCAATGGTCCAGATTGCTGAACCATGTGGCCACTTATTAAAACTGAAAACAAGTGCCTGCTCGGTGTTGTAAGGTCATAAAAGCCCATACCCTGAAAAGGAGAATTAGTACTCACTGATTCCCATAGACTCACCCATTTCTTCTAGACCGGATAGGTAAGACCCCGGCCTCACCAAGACCGTGAGGTTCTTACCGTTGGGTTACTGTGGGCCCACCTTTGATGTATGTATTATCCATCCACGCCGTCCATAGCTACTGTTTCTTATGGTATGGTCCACCTGATAATTGTATCCCCTTAATTTTTGGATGGTGCCATAGAATGATACGTAAAAACGGAAGGACGGCATACATCAAGCTGGGCCACACGGTGACTCCACCGTAAGGGCCGCACCGGCATGGGTGAGTCCGGTGTCTCACTTAATCCGCTCTCCAGTTCTTCATTGGGCTGTTTGTGGGGAAGCGGATTGCGTCCTTCCCCAGCTCGGACGGTAATTCGTCCGGGCAGAGCTCTCTGGGGGCCACCGTGATGTAACCGTCTTATCCACGCCGTTCATACTTATTAAAAGATCATTTTTAACATGATCCAAAAAATGAAGCATGTCCAGATATCCAGTGGACCATATCAAAGGAAGCAGCGGTGATAATGACACCCACCATTGAAGTCTCTCTAAGTGGCTTGTGATGTTTTTTTTTACCATCCAACTATTCATAAGGTCATGTAGACCTGGATGAAGTGAAAACACAAATATCAGCTGATCCCAACTTATACAACTCTCCAGAAGTTTTTAATGGTAGGCCTTCAATCCCCACTCTGTGGTACACTCAAGCCTTAATTCTGCCTCATTTTTGGGTTTATACATAAAAATGATCTGTAAATAAGAATGGACGGCGTGGATAAGACGTTTGCATCACGGTAGCCTCCATAGAGCTCTGCCCGAATACCATATGTGCGGGTGGGACGCAATCCGCTTCCTGTTTGTGGGCCTGTTGTGATGTATTGTTATCATATCAACGCCCTCCAACTGTCTGGACAGCTCATTTTAAGGCATGATCCTAACACTGGTACATATCCAAATCTTTGGTGGACCACATGATAGGAAACAATGGTGATTGAATGCCCACCTTTAAAAACTTCTTGGGAGCCACTAAAATACTTATTTGCCATCAAACTTGAATAGAGTACATATATATATCAACTTGATCCAAAACTTTTATGGCCCATAAGATGTGTTTTATGGTTAATCATCACCACTTCTTTGTGTGTGGTCCACCTGAGATTTGGATTTACTTTGTTTTTAGGTTTATACCTAAAATGAGATTAAGAAATGTACGGACAAATGGGCATAGAGTTGATATAAAAAAATACATCACAATAGGTCCCACAATCATGGATCTATTGAGTAACCAAGCTAACCCCTTCAAAAAATTTTAATTTGTATCTTTACATATATTGAAATTTAGGATTTATAAATGCGGCATAGCTTGGCACCCACCAGTCATAGATTTTAATTTTATATGGTATAAAATCCAAGATTCCCACTATTTTTTAAGTTTTAAACCAAGTCTTAACTTGAACTTAAAATTTTGATGTCATTTTTATTTGCCATATCCACCGTTTTCTTCCTCCTCCTCATGCATTCACATTTATTTACAACAAACATCGTTGAATGATTTCACTTGCATTCATACCATGATGATGAAATGATATGAAAATAAAACTTATATAATATTATATCTCACATGCTTATGGAAATTTAATAATAGTTTGAAAGGAAATATATAATTTTATTTTCAATTTAAAATTAATGATCCACTTTTATAAGACATCAAAACTTTAAAATAACTTAATTTTTATACTATAATTATCTTACAATAAACTCAATTAAGTGCAATGATTGTCTTATGCTGAGCACCGATGGCATGCTTAAAATATTTGAGAGAACTTAAATAATAAAATTAATTATCCTATAAATATACCACAAAATACTTTAAGAATCATGCTCGGGGCTGTGTGGATCCCATACCTTAACAAATGTACTCCGTGCATACGTTTTTGAAAGACCAAAATATGCCAGCAACTAAAAATTAGTTAGATCCACACCCCGAGGGTGACATAAGTTTTGTATAGGATGA